>JAPDVU010000011.1:54588444-54813444 GCA_026230045.1 Corynorhinus townsendii | reverse complement strand
GCACAGGTAAGGTCCCCAGGCCTGGCCGGTAATCAGGACCCATGTGTGGGGGCGACCAGCAGGGTGATCAGGGGGGGGGCCCCTGCTGGCACCCACCTTGGCTGGCCTGGGGCCTGCGGGCTGGAGGCCGCTCCTGCGTTGAGTGTCTGCCCCCTGGTGGTCAGTGTGTGTCATAGCGACCTGTTGTCCTGCGGGTTGTTTGGCCATTCCGTCAGTTTGCATATTAGGTTTTTATTATATAGGATTAAACAGGACCACGGACATGTACTGTCTATAGGAAAAGTTAAAACAGGGAGTCAGCCCTAGCCGGTGTGGCTCAGTGGATAGAGCGTCGACCTGCGGACGGAAGGGTCCCAGGTTCGATTCCGGTCAAGGGCATGTACCTTGGCTGTGGACACATCCCCAGGAAGGGGCGTGCAGGAGGCAGCTGATCGATGTTTCTCTTTCATCAATGTTTCGGACTCTCTGTCCCTCTCCCTTCCTCTCTGTAAAAAAAAAATCAATAAAATATATTAAAAAAAAAAGAAAAGTTAAAACAGGGAACCAGCCCTAGCCAGTGTGCTCAGTGGATAGCGCATCCGCCTGCAGACTGAAGGGTCCCGGGTTCGATTCCGGTCAAGGGCACAGGCCTGGATCGCAGGCTCGATCCCCCATGTGGGGTGTGCAGGAGGCAGCCGATCCCTGATTCTCTGTCATCATGGCTGTTTCTCCCTCCCTCTCTCTCCCTTCCTCTCGGGAATCAATCAACCAAACCCAATCAACCCCCTAAAGAACAACCAGAGAATCATTTGGGGATCCGGGACAGATGGAGTCCATTCACATTCTTTCTCATGGGGAAAATATATTTTTTAAAAAGATACAAAAAAAACAAAAACAAAACCCATAAATACTACAGCTGGGCGGGCGGACGGGCGGGCAAGCTGGGGGGTTACGTGGGTGGACGGAAGAATTCAAATGCTGACTACCCACCCCCAAAGCGAGAAGAAAAATTTCCCGGGTTCAAGGAGACATGAGGTCTGTGTCCCCCGCCGCCCATCCGTGAGGTGCCTCCTTGAGTCCCAGTCCTTCCTTCCTTCCTTCCTTCCTTCCTTCCTTCCTCTTCCTTCCTTCCTTCCTTCCTTCCTTCCTTCCTTCCTTCCTTCCTTCCTTCCTCCTTCCTCCCTCCCTCCCTCCCTCCCTTTCCTTCCTTCCTCCCTTCCTCCCTTCCTTCCTTCCTTCCTTCCTTCCTCCTTCCCTCCCTCCCCTCCCTCCCTCCCTTTCCTTCCTTCTTCCTTCCTTCCTTCCTTCCTTCCTCCTTCCTCCTCCCTCCCTCCCTCCCTCCCTCCTCCCTCCCTCCCTCCCTCCCTCCCTCCCTCCTCCCTCCCTCCCTCCCTCCCTCCTTCCTTCCTTCCTTCCTTTCTTCACAAGCACTCCTTCACGTCCTGCTCCAAGCTGGACGGAGGCGCTGAGACCACACCCCACCTTTACCCCACTCCCGAGGCATCCAGTCCCCCAGGCTCCTGCTTCCCTCCTCCGGCTCCTGAAGGCCCTGGCCCCATGGTTTCCACAGCAACCGCCTGGGGGGGGGGGCAGGTCCCCGCTCAAGGAAAACACGCCGGTTATCAGCTTCCAGCCGCAGCCCTCAGGCTCGGATGACGGTAAACGCTGGCGGCTGCGGCGCGGACCGCCGCGGATCACGTACCTGTTTGCTTCTTTCTGTTCCGCCTTTAATAGTTTTAGTGGCCTGGCCGGTTGGCTCAGTGGCTAGAGCGCCGGCCTGCGGACCGAAGGGTCCCTCCCCGGGTCGATGCCGGTCCAGGGGCACGGACCTCGGTTGCAGGTGCCTCCCGGGCCGGACCCTGGGGTCAGGGCTCCCGCAGGAGGCAGCCGATCGATGGGTTTCTCTCACATGGATGTGTCTCTCTGTCTTTCCTTTCTCTTCCACTCTCCCCTAGAAAAATCAATGGAAACATATCCCCGGGTGAGGATCACAAATATCTTGACTGATTTCAGAGAGGAGAAGGGAGAGGGAGAGGCAGAGAGCAACATCACGGGGGAGAGAGAGTCACCCATCAGCTGCCTCCCGCGTTGCGCCCCACACTGGGTCCTGAGCCCGGAACCGGGCCCTCTTGGTTCCTAGGTGGATGCTCAACCTCTGAGCCACGCTGGCTGGGCTCCAGGACATGCTTCCTGCACAGGGAAATGCAAAGGGGTCCGGCCGGCATGCCTCGGTGGTCGGGCGTGGACCTGGGAACCAAGAGGTCGTAGGTTCGATTCCCGGTCAGGGCACAGGCCCGGGGTTGTGGGTTTGATTCCCAGTGTGGGGCGTGCAGGAGGCAACTGATCCATGTTTCTCTCCAACATCCATGTTCCTCTCTCTCTCTCTCTGTCCTTTTGTCTCTCTAAAAAGAAAACTTTTTTTTCGCCCTGACCGGTGTGGCTCAGTGGATAGAGCGTTGGCCTGCAGGCTGAAGGGGTCCCGGGTTCGATTCCGGTCAAGGGCATGGACCTGGGTGGCGGGCACCTCCCCAGTAGGAGGTGTGCAGGAGGCAGCCGATCGATGTTTCTAACTCTCTCTCCCTTTCCCTTCCTCTCTGTAAAAATCAATAAAATATATTTTAGATACATAAAACATTATTTTTTCCATAAAAGAAAAATTCTACTACCCCAAAGGCAGCTTCATCCTGGCCCTCAAAGAATGTCCACAAACCAGTTTTCAAAGGCAGCGGCCAGCCCGGGGAAGAAGTCGGCAGGGAGGGCAGTGGAGGGGAGGGAGGGGAGGGCCGGCCGGCCGCGGGGCAGAAGGCGATGACAGGCCCTCTGGTCGGACGAGGCACAAAGCAGGACCTCCTTCCAAGGCCGAGATCTGACCTCTACCAGCGCCCCGAAAGGAAGCGGCCTGCTGACAGCCACGGGAACAAGGTCGTGGGGTCGCTCCAGTCCCTCACTCGGTGACCGTTTGTTACTTTGCCGTAGACACCAAATTCGTCCATGGAGCGAGCGGATGAACGATTCCTTCAAAAGGGGGTGCTTGCCCGGCCGGCGTGGCTCCGTGGTGGAGCATCAACCTGACTGGGGTCACGGTTTGGTCCCCAGTCAGGGCACAGGCCGGGGTTGCGGGCTGGATCCCCAGTGGGGGGCGTGCAGGAGGCAGCCGATCCGTGATTCTCTCTCCTCATGGATGTTTCTCTCCCTCCCTCCCTCTCCTTCCTCTCTCCGAGATCAATAAAAACATAAACAAATAAAATAAAAAGGGGTGCTTTGGGGCCCACGGTTAGGGTCACTGTTCAATGAACAAGTCCCCCCAAAACTGTACTTGACTTGACTCTCAGGGGTTTGTAGCAGTCCGACCAGCTAGAGAGGAGAGTGGTGCCCTGACCGGTGTGGCTCAGTGGATAGAGCGTCGGCCTGCGGACTGGGTGGGGGGGGGCGGTCCCAGGTTCGATTCTGGCCAAGGGCACAGGCCCAGGTTGCGGGCTCGATCCCCAGTGTGGGGCGTGCAGGAGGCAGCCGATCCATGATTCTCTCTCCTCATGGATGTTTCCATCTCTCTCTCCCTCTCCCTTCCTTCCTTAAATCAATAAAAATACAATTAAAAATTTTTTCTTTTCCCCAGCCCTGGCCAGGTAGCTCAGTGGGTTAGAGCGTCGTCCGGATACCCCGAGCCCGGGCGTCCAGGGCACATACAAGAGACAACCATTGGCCCTGGCTGGGGGCTCAGTAGGTTGGCGTGTCTCCTGTGCACCCAAAGGTTGCGGGTTCGATTCCGGTCAGGACACACACCCAGGTTTCAGGTTCGATCCCCTGTGAGCAGCAAGTACTGGAGGCGACCCTCTCTCTCTTCCTCTCTCCCTCCCTCTCTCTAAAATCAGTCAGAACGCATCACTTCAGGTGAGTTTTAAACAAAAAGAGTGAATGCATAAATAAATGGGAAAACAAATGGATGCTTCCCCCTCTCTCTCCTTTATTACTCTCCCTCTAAAATCAAAACTTAAAAGAAAATTACTTATTAACAAGAAAAAAAAAGAAAGAAAAGATTTTCCTCAAAGAAAATTAGCTGGAGAGACTCGGCCTTCAATGAGACCCTGTTTCCCAAACTTCCCAGGCCCGTGGCCCCGGGGAACCCCTGTCTCCCAGATCTGGCCCCGGGCTGAGCACCGCGCCTGCAGCACCCGTGCCCCCTCCCGCGGGGGGAAGGAAGGGTCCCGTTTTATGGGGGGACAAAGACCCTCATTTGAAGTCATTTACTGCAAAGCAAACACAATATGAGGGATACAGACCCTTATGTGAAGTCATTCATTCATTGATTGCCGAGCAAACACACCCTGTGGGGGAGGGGGGGGGGCGGCCTCCTCCCCTTCATGGGATGCTAGCGGCCGTTCCCACGGCAACAGCTGAAGCCTGCCTCCGATGCAAAATAAACCAATAAATGAATGAACAAATAAATAAAATCTGGGTAAGGCAGCGTTTGAGAGAAAACAGAGCGACTGATGTCCAACCGACAGGATGGGGGTGCAGGAGACCCCCCACGTGGCACACATCTCAGTAGTAACTCATTAAACACATTAAACGTACATTTGGGGGAGGGTGGGAGGAGCGGGGAGAGATCAGCCAAAGGACTTGTACGCATGCGTATAAGCCTGACCAATGGACACAGACACGGGGGTGGGGGGGGGGTGGGGGAGGGACTTCCGCCCTGGTCGGTGTGGCTCAGTGGACAGAGCCTCGGCCTGTGGACTGAAGGGTCCCGGGTTCGATTCTGGCCAAGGGCACAGGCCCGGGTTGCGGGCTCCATCCCCAGTGCGGGGCGTGCAGGAGGCAGCCGGTCCATGATTCTCTCTCATCATGGATGTTTCTCTCTCTCTCCCTCTCCCTTCCTCTCTGACATCAATAAGAAGACATTAAAAAAAAAAAAAAAAAAAGAAGCACGAACTTCCAGTTGTGAAATATCATGAGGATATAATGTAGGGAATCGAGTCAATGACAGACCTGGTGAGCGACGGCCACTAGATGCTGTGGCGAGCACTTCGTAAGGAATATCAAGGCTGCACCACTGCTGTATACCTGAAACTGATATAAAGTGGTATGTCAAGTATAACTAAACATAAATTCAAACCAAGTCATTAAAAAAGTAAATTTTGTGCGGTAGTAAAATTTACCACCATTTTAACCCTTTTTTTTTTTTTCATTTTAATTTTTTTGTCAGTCCTCACCTGTGGATATTTTTCCATTGGTTTTTAGACAGAGTGGAAGGGAGGGAGTGGGGAAAGAGAGAGAGAGAGAGAGAGAGAGAGAGAGAGAGAGAGAGGGAACCTGATATGAGAGACACATCAATTGGTTGCCTCCCACAGAGCTGGGGATCAAACCTGAGGCCCAGGCACGTGCCCTTGACCGGGAATCAAACCCTCCGCCCTTGGGTGTGTGGGGCCCATGCTCTAACCACTAGACCACACCAGCCAGGGCTCATTGGTTGCTGTGCCCTG
Source organism: Corynorhinus townsendii (assembly GCA_026230045.1). Lineage (NCBI taxonomy): Eukaryota > Metazoa > Chordata > Mammalia > Chiroptera > Vespertilionidae > Corynorhinus > Corynorhinus townsendii. The sequence goes on along the minus strand of JAPDVU010000011.1, from coordinate 54,807,982 downwards.
ACCAGAGATCCAACCTGCAACCTTGACGTTTTGGGATGTCCTTGTAACCGGCTCGCTACCTGGCCAGGCATTGTTAGGTATTTTATTTTTAAAATCAATTTCACCTGTGTTTCCCCCATTAAAAAAAAAAATATATATATATATATTTGTATTGATTTCAGCGGGGAAGGGAGAGGGAGCGAGAGAGAGAAACATCAATGACGAGAGAGAATCATGGATCGCCTGCCTCCTTCACGTCCCACACGGGGGATCGAGCCCGCAACCTGGCCGGGCACGTGCCCTGAGTTGAACTGTGACCTCCTGGTTCGTAGGTCAACCCTCAACCCCCGAGCACACCGGCCGGGGCAGTGTCCGTTATTTTACGACGCCAGGAATTGTAATGATGGTGATGATGGCGGCTCAGCCATCCATGACCCCAGGCCCACGTGAGGGCCCCGGACTCTACACCAAGCGGGTCGGACTCTCGGCCCGCAGCAAATATTTTTGTGGCCCAGCCGATATAATGGTATGTCAGAAGCGGTTTAATAAAAATTTCGTAACTTAATTTTTATAGTATCCTGTCAGACATAACTAGAGGCCCGGGGCACGAAATTCATGCACTCTGCGGGGGGTGGGGGGGTGTCCTTCAGCCCGGCCTGGGCCCTCTCACAGTCCGGCAGACCTCGGGGGATGTCCGACCAATGGCTTAGACCTGCTCCCCGTGGGGAAGGGACCTAAGCCGGCAGTCAGATATTCTGAGCGCTGCCACAGAGGTGGGAGAGGCTCCCGCCACCGCCGCTGCACTCGCCAGCCATGAGCCCGGCTGCTGGCTGAGCGGCCCTCCCCCCTCTGGGAGCGCCCAGACCACCCGGGGGGCAGCTCCAGCGTTGAGCCTCTGCCGCCCGGGTGGTCAGTGCGCGTCATAGCCACTGGTCATTCCGCCGTCCGGTCAATTTGCATACTAGCCTTTATATATGGGATTATTAATAACGAACTAAAGCGTTCGCTAATGACGGACGACCATCACCGTGTGGCATTCATCTCCCTTACGCGCCGTATGCTGGTGTCAGCGGCGAAGATTCTAGCAGCCGATGGCCCGTTGTAGTCTTGGACCGACTCGTTGGGTGTGCGCGACTGGGAATATTTCGCTTTGGGAGAACGAGAGAAGTAGGTTTATTTGCGTGACGCTTATTCATCGGTGCCGTTATTTCCGTGCCTGGTAAGTTCGTGTTCAGAAAAAAACTAGTGTTTATTGAAATGTTCTATTACTGTATGTTGACGATGACTCGTTTATCTCAGCCCTTTGCATTCAGCGCGTCTCTAGCGACATAAACCTACGTGTCTATGGAAACGGAAGCGTTTGTTTCTCGGCGGCCACCTCAGCTTACACCTTGTTTGTTTGGCCGGTGGCAGCCTTTGCGTTTGACATGCTCCACATACGCCGACAAGGCCTCTTCATCCCGTGACTCGCGCCGCCACCCGCAGTACGTCCCTGTCTGCCTCTCTGCTCGGCTGTCGCCCTCAGGCCGGCCCCCTGCCCTGTCCCCGGCCCCCGCCCCGGCCCCAGGGGCCCCACCGCCCGGGGACGTCACCGAGTAAATGTTTGTTCTTCTGCAAGTTGACCCTGGTGGCGCCATCTCTTTGCCTGTCCCCGGTGGCCTTGGGCTGTAAGAAAGCAGCCCTTGCGCCTGCTCCGTGGCCTGTGGACCCCCAGGTCCTGGAGAAGGCCCGGCACAGACAAAACGCTCGACTAGGATAGGAGTTCTTTCAGTGGTTAAGTTGTAAGTCCCAAGGTTCTGACCATCTTACAGGGCCCTGGTTGGTCCTCCCCCCTTCCTCCTCCCACCCTGCCCCCCTTCTCCTCCTCATCCCTCCGAAGACCTCTCCAGCCACTTGGGCCTCCTAGTGCTTCTCCGAATGCACGCAGCGTGTTTCCACCCCAGGGCCTTTGCACGTGCTGTGCCCTCTCCCCGGAATGTTCTCGCCCCATCACGTCATCTCTCTCCTCCGTCAGCACAACCCGAGCGAGGTCTCCGACCACCCGTCCCTTCCACCCCAGGCACTTTCTCTCCCGCACCCCTTTCTTCTTGTTCTTGTTGTTCCTCTGTTTACTGATGTCGAGAGGAAGGGACGGGGAGGGAGAGAGAGAGACAGAAACATCCATGATGAGAGAGAGTCATTGGCCGGCTGCCTCCTGCACGCCCCCGCACTGGGAATTGAACCTGCGACCCAGGCCTGTGCCCTGACCGGGAATTGAACCCGGGACCTTCTTCCTGGTTCATAGGTTGACGTTCAACCACTGAGCCACGCCGAATGGGTTCTTCTTCTTCTTCTTCTTCTTTTTTTAAATATATTTTATTGATTTTTTACAGAGAGGAAGGGAGAGGGATAGAGTTAGAAACATCGATGAGAGAGAAACATCCATCAGCTGCCTCCTGCACACTCCCTACTGGGGATGAGCCTGCAACCCAGGTACATGCCCTTGGCCGGAATCAAACCCGGGACCCTTGAGTCTGTAGGCCGACGCTCTATCCACTGAGCCACACCAGCCAGGCTGGGTTCTTCTTTTTAAAAGAATAGTTTATTGCACGGCCGGCAGGGCTCAATGGTTGAGTGTCGACTATGAACCGGGAGGTCATGGTCTGATTCCCGGTCAGGGCACAGGCCCGGGTTGTGGGCTCCATCCCCAATGTGGAGCAGGCAGGAGGCAGCTGATCCATGATTCTCTCTCATCATGGATGTTTCTATCTCTCTCCCTCTCCCTTCCTCTCTCAAATCAATACAAATATATTTAAAAAAATAATTTCAAACTCCTCCTTGGGGAGCAAAAACTGCCCCCCTTCCCCCTCTTCCTTGTTGAAATCACAGCTTCCTCCTCATCTCCTAGAAGGGGATCTGCCATCATGCGTGGGATCAAATCAATGGTTCGTGAAGGAATGAATGAGTGAAGGAATGAATGAATGAGTGAAGGAATGAATGAGTGTATGAATGAGTGAGTGAATGAATGAGTGGGTGAATGGATGAGTGAAGGAGTGAGTGAATGAGTGAGTGAAGGAGTGAAGGAGTGAGTGAAGGAATGAATGAGTGAGGGAATGAATGAGTGAGGGATGAATGAGTGATTGCAGTCCCTGACCCTGCCTGGCATGCCGTGGGCCTCTGGGGGGGGATGGTGGACGCCCCGCAGGCCCAACCTCCCCCCACACACACCCCCACTGACCTTGTCTCCATCCTGTAGGCTGTTCTCCCCAAGGCCTGCCTCTCACCTGATGCAGGACAAAGGCCGCTCAGCCTGTTGCCATGGAAACTGCAGTTGGCGGGAATGGGGGGGAAGGCTGCAGAATTGCAGAGAGAGGGAGCCCTAGAGCGTGACAGAGAGAGAGAGAGACACAGAGAGACACAGAGAGGAGACCAATAGAGACAGAGACATAGAGACAGAGAGAGACCAATAGAGACAGAGACATAGAGAGACAGAGAGAGACCAATAGAGACAGAGACAGGGTGAGACAGAGAGAGACCAATAGAGACAGAGACAGGGTGAGACAGAGAGACAGAGAGAGAGACCAATAGAGACAGAGACAGGGTGAGACAGAGAGACAGAGAGACACAGAGAGAGACCAATAGAGACAGAGACATAGAGACAGAGAGAGACCAATAGAGACAGAGACATAGAGACAGAGAGAGACCAATAGAGATAGAGGACATAGAGACAGAGAGAGACCAATAGAGACAGAGACAGGGTGAGACAGAGAGACAGAGAGACACAGAGAGAGACCAATAGAGACAGAGACAGGGTGAGACAGAGAGACAGAAAGACACAGAGAGAGACCAATAGAGACAGAGACATAGAGACAGAGAGAGACCAATAGAGACAGAGACAGGGTGAGACAGAGAGACAGAGAGACAGAGAGAGAGAGACCAATAGAGACAGAGACAGAGAGACAGAGAGAGACCAATAGAGACAGAGACAGAGAGACAGAGAGAGACCAATAGAGACAGAGACAGGGTGAGACAGAGAGACAGAGAGACAGAGAGAGAGACCAATAGAGACAGAGACATAGAGACAGAGAGAGACCAATAGAGACAGAGACAGGGTGAGGCAGAGACACAGAGAGACAGAGAGACAGAGATACACAGAGTCTGATTCATGCACCTTTTCTTTTTTAAAATTTATTTTTATGGATCTCAGAGAGGAAGGGGGAGAGAGAGAGAAAGAAGCGTCCATGGTGAGAGAGCATCATGGGTCGGCTGCCTCCTGCACGCCCCCCACTGGGAATCGAGCTGCATCCCCGGGGCCTGTGCCCTGACCAGGAATTGAACCCCGGACCTCCCGGTTCCTAGGTTGACGCTCAGCCCTGGAGCCACGCCGGCCGGGCCGCGCACCCCTTTCTTGGGTGCTCTTCTGTGTCTGCGGCGGGGGGACCAGGCCTTCCCTGTGGGTGCAGGTCAGAGCGTTTGCACACACAGCCTCGCCTCTATGGCCGGACGCACCGTGCTGCTTCGGGGGACCTGCAGCCAGAATTCAAATGAAACGTCAGGGTGTGTGTGTGTGTCGGGGGCGGTGGGGGGGGTGGGAGGCGCGTTTCTCCCCAGTCCCGTGGCCCTTTGGACAAGCTCCGAGAGTGTCAGCACGCAGCCCACCTCGGGGGTGTCTCCCGGTCTCTGAGCTCCAAGCCAGCCGGGCTTCCAAGAGCCCCCTACATCGCAGAGACAGGGCCGAGTCCGCTGTGAGCGTCTATGCCCGTCCTGCAGGCGGGAGGGGTGAGCAGCAGGTCAGCCACGGAAATCTGCCCCCCCCCCCCCCCGCCCGCTGGCCCCCTCCATGACTCACTCCTTCTCTTGGGTAGAAGAACAAAGGCTACGTGGGGAAGGAGGAATGACAGGCATGGCAAAGCAGGCAAGGGGTAATCTGTACAGGTTACAAGTCATGCGGGCTGTGGGGCGGGTGGTGTCACAGGGACGGGCCCGCAGGCGCCCCCAGACCAGATTACAGGCCATAGGGGCTGCGGGTGGTGAAGCGATGGTGCCTGGGGGACCAGACGGTGCTGGCCACGAGGCTGTCAATCTTCCTTCCCATCAGGACAGGCAGTTCTCGGGACAGGAGGTCGGACTGCATTCCATGCGGGCTCCCGTGTCCCCGGGCATGCAGGTCCCAGCGGGGTGGGGGGGAGAATGCTGTTTTCTTTCTTTCTTTTTAAAATACACGGGGCGGCCGGAGTCTGATGAACTCGGAACGCGTAACAATCCGGCCACTCGGTGTATTTGTAATCTCCAGTGGGTACCAGAAGTATTCCAGACTTCGGCTGGACATCAACCGCCTATGTGCCCTGCGCTATCAGCCAGCGCGAAGGGGGACACTGACCAGGGGCACGATGTCTAGTGTCTTTGATATCAAACAAACGAGGTGCTCAGGAGACGTACACGGAGCGGCCAGATGAGTATGCCTTCAGAGATCATCATCATCTGGCCGCTCCGTGGATATTTTTATTGCTTTCAGACAGGAGTCATTTTTGCAATGACTCCTCACCCGGGGCAGATGCACGGACCCTTTATATATATATATATATATATATATATATATATATATATATGATTTAAAAATATATATATATTTTATTGACTTTTTACAGAGAGGAAAGGAGAGGGAGAGAGAGTCAGAAACATCCATGATGAGAGAGAATCATGGATAGGCTGCCTCCGGCACGCCCCTCACTGGGGATCGAACCCACCACCAGGGCAGGTGCCCTGGACCGGAATGGAACCCGAGACCCTTCAGCCCGCAGGCCGGTGCTCTACCCACTGAGCACACTGGCCAGGTTACAATGTGCTTCCTCTGGTGCCAGCAGAGCCGCCACGGTTTAACGGAGCAGGGCTCACGGTGCTTCTCACCGTAGCTGGTCCCCCGTGTATTCGACGCCTGCCCCTCCCAGAAGGGAAGGGCCCTGTGAGAACCAGGGAAACATAGTCCATGTGCTCATTCGCACACCATGGACATGCTGGGGGCCAGGCCTCCAGCAGCTGCGGGGGGGGGGGGGGGTCGCCCTCTGCGCCCAGGTTAACTGCCTGACCTCCCATTCTGAGGTCCAGTGACTGTCACAGGGCCTCGAGGGCCTCAGGCGTCTATGCAGAGCCCCCCTCGGACACGCTGCATGCCTGGCATGGACGTGCCAAGCCCCTGAGCGTGGCACCGTGAGGGGTGTAGACGGACAGCGCTGGGACAGGAAAACCCTTAGGATCCCATAGCCCTGCTTTCTGGGGGTGCGTTTGCACACGCACCCCCACAAACCTATGGAAAAAGAACCATTTCTCTTTCTTTCTTTTTTAAAAAATAGGCCTAAAGGTTATGACTTTTTCTTTTTTTTAAAAAAATATATTTTTTATTGATTTCAGAGAGGAAGGGAGAAGGAGAGATAGACACATCAGGGATGAGAGAGAGTCAGGGATCGGCTGCCTCCTGCACACCCCACACTGGGGATGGAGCCCGCAACCTGGACAGGTGCCCTTGGCCGGAATCGAACCCGGGACACTTCAGTCTTCAGGCCAATGTTCTATTCACTGAGCCATACTGGCTAGGGTGCGCTCTCTCTCTCTCTCTCTCTCTCTCTCTCTCTCTCCCCCCTCCCTCTCTCCTCTCTCTCTCTCTCTCTCTCTCCCCCTCCCTCTCTCCTCTCTCTCTCTCTCTCCCCCCCCTCCCTCCTCTCTCCTCTCCCCCTCCCTCTCTCTCTCTCTCTCCTCCCCCTCCCTCTCTCTCTCTCTCCCCCCTCCCTCTCTCTCTCTCTCCCCCCTCCCTCTCTCCTCTCTCTCTCCCCCCCTCCCTCTCTCTCTCTCTCTGTCTCTCTCTCCCCCCCTCCCTCTCTCTCTCTCTCTCTCCCCCCCCTCCCTCTCTCCTCCCTCTCTCTCTCCCCCCCTCCCTCTCTCCTCTCTCTCTCTCTCCCCCCCTCCCTCTCTCCTCTCTCTCTCTCTCTCCCCTCTCTCTCTCTCTCCTCTCTCTCCACCTTCTTTCACTCTTGGTCTGTGCAAGGATTACCTCCCCTTCATTTTTTTCTCAATACCATTTCTTTTTAAACAATATATATTTTACTGATTTCAGAGAGAAAGGGAGACGGGGAGAGAGAGAGACACATGAATGATGAGAGAGAGTCATTGATCGCCCCACACCGGGGGATCGAGCCCGCAGCCCGGACATGTGTCCTGACCAGGAATCGAACTGTGACCTCCTGGTTCCTAGCCCAACCACTGAGCCACACTGGCCGGGCTACCGTTTCTTTTAAAAAAGTTATTATTTTTACCATTTATTTGTGTTTTAAATTTATTTTCCAACCACAATGAACATTCAGTAGCATCTTGTTCGCAGGGGTGCACCATGGTGATGAGACCATGACACATTTTGCACTGTGACCCCCGGTGGAGTCCTCCCCTCCTCCCCGCCACCCCTTCGCAGTTCTGACACTATTATGGGCTGCACCCTAACCCTAACCCTAACCCAACCCAACCGCCACTGTGTCCGAATTTCTCCGTCCTTCACCTTTTCCACCCAGACACCCCCCCTCCCTCCCCTCTGGCCTCCCTCCGTGCGTTCTCCGCCTCTGGGAGTCTGATTCTGGTTTGCTTGTTCGTTTATGTTTAAAATCCAATGCGTTCCCTCTCTGACCTCCCCCCTCCCTCCCTCTGACCTCCCGCCCACCTCCGGTCAGCTCTGGCCCTCAGGGCCGCTGGGTCCCCCTGCAAAGTCCCCGCCAGCACCCCGCCCCCCGGGCCTGGCTGGTCCCACTGTCCAGCTAATGCCGTGACCCTTTAACACAGGTCCTCCTGTGGTGGTGAGCCCCAACCATAAAATCTATTTCGTTGCTACTTCGCAACTGTAATGTGGGTCACTTAAGACCATCGGAAAACACAGATATGTACGTGACGATTCATAACAGTAGCAAAACGACAGTTACGAAGTAGCAACGAAAATAATGTTATGCGTGGGGGTCACCGCACCATGAGGAACCGTATTCAAGGGCCACGGCGTTAGGAAGGTTGAGAACCACTGGCCTAGTGACTGTCGCACCTGCGTCCCCTCGTCTGGCACCCTGAGCGGGGAGCCCTGGGCCCTAGGTGTGCAATGACTCCTCACCCGGGGCAGATGCACGGACCCTTTTTAATCTATATATGATTTTTAAAAATGTATATATTTTATTGACTTTTTACAGAGAGGAAGGGAGAGGGAGAGAGAGTTAGAAACATCCACCAGCTGCCTCCTGCACGCCCCCCACTGGGGATGTGCCCGCAACTAAGGTCCATGCCCTTGACCGGAATCAAACCTGGGACCCTTCCATCCGCAGGCCGATGCTCTATCCACTGAGCCACACCGGTTAGGGCTTTTATATATATATATGTATGTTTTTATTGATTTCAGAGAGAGACCAAGGGAGGGAGAGAGAGAAAGACCAGTTTCTGCTTCCTGCGCGCCCCGCATGGGGGATGGAGCCTGCAGCCCGGCATGGGCCCTGACCGGGACTGGAACCCGACCTCCCGGGTCATCGGTGGCCGATGCACCCCTGAGCCACGGGGGCCCGGCTATTTTGTTTCTTGTTGTTCAGTTGGTTTGTTTTGTGTCTGTTCTCAGCCGGGCATCCCTGGCCTCGGACAGAGCTCCAGCCCGGGGTGGGGTGGGGGTGGGGGATGGGATGGGGGTGGGGGCTCCATCCACACCCGGAGTGAGCTCCTGGGGGTTGAAAAGGTCAGACCCTTGTTCACGGTTCTGGGGGATCTTTGCAAGCTCTTAGCAGAGACCCCAAGAGCCGATGCTGGTTTCCCTCTGCGGGGACCCTCTGTGTGAGGATGTACAGAAGGTGGGGGGGGCCAGGGGTTTAGGGGAGACCCCCCCCAGCCCCTCTCTCCCCACCGCCACCCAGGCTCTGGCTTTGTCGGGCGCGGGGGGGGCGGGGGGCGATGGCTCAGCTCAGCTCAGCGCAGCGTGGGAGGCAGAGGCACGCTCCCGCTGTCGCCATGGCAACCATAGGCTGCTCCTGCCAGGAGAGGGGAGGGGGGCCCCCCCAGAAGGCAGGTCTGCGGAGACTGGAAATTTCCAGTTCCTTCCCTGAGGCTGGGCTGGGGTCCGAACACATGGCGAATGAGCGAGCGCCAAGCAGGTGCTCCCGGGAGTCTCTGCCCCCACTCACCTCCCCCTCTCCCCAAGTCTGTCTGAACCCCCAGAATGCCCCCCCCCGCCCGCTGCTGTGTGTTCCGGGGAGAACCGCACATGTGCCGCCCCCCTTGCGAGATGAATTCTGGCTTGAATCCAAAATTATTGGACCAGGAGCAGGGGAGCTGAGAGAAACGGGGTGTGTGTGTGTGGGGTCTTATTTCAACTCCTCTTTCGTCAACGTGTTCCCAATCTCTCTCTCTCTCCCTCTCTCTCTCTCTCTCTCTCTCTCTCTCCCCTCACACACACCCCCCACTGCATTAAACTGCTCCCCATATTCCACTGCAGGAGCAGGCTTCAATTCATTTGCCCCTTTGCTGATTGGTGGGTGTTTATAGGCTGTGTCCGATGTCCCTTTGGGTTCTTTTATTGTGTTTTGTTGATTTTTAGAGAGAGACGGGGAGAGAGAGCGTGGAGGAGAAACATGGATTTGTTGTTCCACTGATGAATGTGTTCATTGGCTGATCCCTCTTTTCCTTACATGTGTTTTCCTGGGTTTCAGAGGAGGAGGATGAGAGAGAGGGGGAGAGGGAGAGAGGGAGGAAGGGAGAGGTGTAGGGGTGCCTCCGCGCACACCCGACCAGGGATGAAGCCATGTGCCCTGACCCGGGCGGAACCCACAGCCTGGGTGTCTGGGAACAGCGCTCTGACCGCCGGCATGGGGTGTCTCCGGGGCCCACCGGGCCGGGCCGCGGTCTCTGCTGAAGCACGATTTGAACACCCCATGAACGTGCCCCTTCCTTCCTTCCTTCCTTCCTTCCTTCCTTCCTTCCTTCCTTCCTTCCTTCCTTCCTTCCTTCCTTCCTTTTTCTCTCTCTTTCTTTCTTTCTCCCTCTCTCTCTTTACTTTTAATTTTGTTTTGTTTTGTTACTCCTCACTTGAGGATATGTTTGCATTGATTTTTAGAGAGTGAAAAGGAGGGGCAGGGATCCAGCCTGCAACCGAGGTCCAGGCCCTTGACTGGAATCGAACCCGGGACCCTGCAGTCTGCAGGCCGACGTTCTAGCCCAGTGGCTGCCAACGTGGGGCAATTCAAGAATGCATTATTAACGGTGCATTCTTTTTTTTTTTTTTTTTTGGTGTTTCCTACCATTCTAGGGGCCGCGTCTACAGCATATAAATATACATTGTGACATATTATGCGTTTCAGTTCTCTGTTTTTATTTGCTATGTGTTCCTATCACTTTGTATTATTATTATTTTTAAAACAATTTCTTAGTGATGTCTTTCTCAGTCCTTCCGTTCTTTGATTTCTCTCTTTCACGGGTGCCATGTGCTTGGGAAGCCTGTTTAGACCAAGTTCGTGGCCTTTCAGGCTTCCTCTACGTGATCAGGAGCTCACTTTTTGAAGAATAGGAATTATATGGGGGTGGAGGGGGGCACCAGGATGTTAGAGATGCTTGGGGGGGGCAGGGCCAAAAAAGGTTGGGGACCACCGCTCTATCCACTGAGCCAAACGGGGGGGGGGGGGCAGTGAATATTCTTAAACGTGTCTCCTTGTGTCCACCCCCCCCGCCCCCCCCCAGCCTCAAGGGCTTCTTCCAGGCCGCACGTCTCCAGCCGTCAGCACTCCTGGAGATTGTCCAGTTGCTTTCAAAAACAGCCCGAGGTGCATAGTCTCTCGGTGATCCCAGCAACAGATGCCCGGCCAGAACAGACACGTCCTCTGATGTTCATCTCCGCGGAGTGCTGGGGCCCCGAGGAATGTCTGTCAGGAGCAGCAGGGACCAGCGGGTGGACGCGTGGCCGGGCCGGGGGCGCCAGGGCTGCGAGCCGGGCGGGTGGGGACGGGCGCCTGGGCCTGGAATGTGACCTGGTTCAGATGAGTCTTCAAAGCTTCTTTACGGAGCAGAGCCTGTTTGTTTTGCAAAATCCCTCAGCCCCGGGGTGAGGGGGTGGGTTGTCTCCAGGCCATTGACCGCTCCAGCCCGCCCGCCCGCCTTGACCCCTGTCCTTCTGTGCATGTTTGAGGAGGGGCCCAGGCCCGGAGGTGAATTTGCTGGGTCAAAGGGGCAGCCTCGGCCTCAGCTCTGAAGCCCAGGGACAAACAGACCTTGCCGGGAAGACCACAGCCGTGTAGACCCTCCCGCTGCTCCGGGAAAGGCAGCCGTGCCCACACAATGGCTCGCCGTGTTCTCCATCCTTGTTCATCCTGGGATGGGCAAAAAGGGCTTGCCGGCTCGGTGGTCTTCTTCTTCTCCTCCTCCTCCTCCTCCTCCTCTTCTCCTCCTTCTTCTCCTTCTCCTCCTTCTCCTCCTTCTTCTTCTTCCTCTTCTCCCTCCTCCTCCTCCTCTTCTCCTCCTTCTTCTCCTTCTTCTTCCTCTTCTTCTCCTCCTCCTCTTCCTCCTCTTCTCCTTCTCCTCCTCCTCCTCCTCTTCTCCTCCTTCTTCTCCTCCTTCTTCTCCTTCTCCTCCTTCTCCTCCTTCTTCTTCTTCCTCTTCTCCCTCCTCCTCCTCCTCCTTCTTCTCCTTCTTCTTCCTCTTCTTCTCCTCCTCCTCTTCCTCCTCTTCTCCTTCTCCTTCTCCTCCTCCTCCTCCTTCTTCTTCCTCTTCTTCCTCTTCTCCTCCTCCTCCTCCTTACAAAGAGATTGGGACATTTTTAGTATTTTTGGAACATTTCCATGTTATCTTTCTGCCCATGTATGGATTTTGAAGTGTATGCTCCCCCCCCCCCCCCCACACACACTCCATTTAAAAAAAAAATTCATTTCTTGCCCTTACCGGTTTGGCTCAGTGGATAGAGCGTTGGCCTGTGGACTCAAGGGTCTCAGGTTCGATTCTGGTCAAGGGCATGTACTTTGGTTGTGGGCTCATCCCCAGTAGGGGGTGTGCCGGAGGCAGCTGATCGATGTTTCTCTCTCATCGATGTTTCTAACTCTCTCTCCCTCTCCCTTCCTCTCTGTAAAAAATATCAACAAAATATATTTTACAAAAATTCATTTCTTGTAAATGCAATAGACATATGAAATATGTCATTCCTAGCCCTGGCTGGGTAGCTCGGTGGGTTGGAGCATCATCCTGATACGCCAAGGTTGTGGGTTCGATTCCTAGCCCCGGGCACACAACAAGAATCAAGCAGTGACTGCATCAGTGAATGGGACAGCAACTGGATGGTATTCTCTCTCTCGCTCTGCCTCCCTCCCTCCCTCCCCCCTTCCTTCACTCAAATCAATAAAAAAGAAAGAAAGAAAGAAAGAAAGATCATTTCTGTGATTCTCATTGGGTTGCAAGTGGTTTTACCCATCTTTTGTTTGTTTTACAGTTTTCGTTTTCCTCGCCAAAGGACATTTTCCCATTGATTTTCAGACGGGGTGGGGGGGGGGTAGACAGAAACATCGATTGGCTGCCTCCCCCACGTGCCCCAACAAGGACTGGGGATGGAGCCTGCAACTGAGGCACGTGCCCTTGACCCCCATCAAACCAGGGACCCTTCAGTCCGCAGGCCGAGGCTCTACCCACGGAGCCATGCCAGCTGGGCCTTCCTTCCTTTCCGACGTGTCCCCTGTGCCCACCCAGCATGGCCCCAGTCGGGCACTGGTCCTTCCGTAAACACGTGCCCCATGAAGCTCAAAACATCTCATTTCCAGGGAAACATGTCTCTCCCATCTCAACCCGGAGAGCAAGGAGCCCGCCTCTCCTGTTTTTCCCCTCATTTTTTTTTTCTCCTCCTGCATCACCGGCTGCCTCTCGCGGATCCATATTTGTTGAATCAACGAACCCACCCATGAACCCGTGGCAGAAACCATCACGCGGGTGTCGCTGGCGCTGAAGAGACCTGGGTGACTTCATTACCGGCGGGGGAGGCCCTCACGGCCCATTTTGTGACTTTGTGCAAAGTTCCTCGTGTTCTAAGTTAGGGGCGCACAGGAGGGCCGGGGGGCTGAGCCTCGGCCCCCCCCAGCCGCCTCTTCCTTCCACAGCAAAGACCTGCTCCCAAGAAGCATGCGGGCTTGGGCCGTTGCCATAGGAACTGCAGCTTGAGCCAGAAGGAGCGGGCTGGGGATGGCTCTGCCGTGGAGGCTGGAATTTTCCGGGCCCTGTTGTCAGTGTGTGTGTGTGTGTGTGTGTGTGTGTGTGTGCGCGCATTCAGGATGCCAGGTGAGTCTCGTGGGTGCATGATGACAGCGTGTGGAAAGAATGCATGATGGAGCCCCTACCCCTGCCTACCGATGGGGGTGGGCTTACTCTCCTCTCCGTGGGCACGAAGTGTGTGCGTCCGCCTTGGTTTGCAGCCACAAGGGCCCTCGGCTCCCTGTTCATTAGATTGTGAGAGGAATTCGAGAAACTCACACGACCCTGTAACCTCACAGGAGAAGACGCTCTAAGGTGGCCAGAATACAGCTGAGGGGGGTGGGGGGTAACGGGGGGGGGTGGGGTCTGCCAGGGCTGCTTGTTCACATAGGATCTACCTGTAAGGATACACTCAGCTGTTCTTCTTTCTTCAAAAAACATGCATTTTTAAATATATATTTTATTGATTTTTTACAGAGAGGAAGGGGAGGAATAGAGAGCTAGAAACATCAATGAGAGAGAAACATCGATCAGCTGCCTCCTGCACACCTCCTACTGGGGATGTGACCACCACCAAGGTACATGCCCTTGACCGGAATCGAACCTGGGACCCTTGAGTCCGCAGGCCGATGCTCTATCCACTGAGCCAAACTGGTCAGGGCTTTAAAAAATATTTTAAAAAATACATTTTTATTGATTTCAGAGAGGAAGGGAGAGGAGAGGAGAGAGAGAAACATCCATGATGACAGAGAATCATGGATCAGCTGCCTCCTGCACGCCTCACACTGGGGATCGAGCCCACAACCTGGGCATGTGCCCTTGACCGGGAATCGAACTGTGACCTCCTGGTTGATAGGTCGACGCTCAACCACGGAGCCACTGCGGCCGAGCAACGTCATTTTGGTGTTTGAGTCCTTGTGGGAATAGAGGGGTGTCCCCCTGACCTGGGCATGTATCCAGGAGCCAAAGTTGACCCGTTGGGCCAGTTACTATTTTTCAGGGCGGGGGGTGGGGTAGGCGGGGAAGAGAGGCTGTCCCAGGAAGTGCGTGATTTTTTGGGGTGGCAATTCCCTTTTTCACCACTTGCCGCTGACAGGCCCTGTTCTGTCAGTTGCAGGTGAACAGGCCAGAGGAGGAGGTCAGGTAGCGTCCCCTCCGCTCCCCCTGCCGGGTGCCACGGCGCGCGCTGCCCCCAGCCGTGACAACCAAACACCGCTGGGCGTGCTGCGCTCCAGCCCCTCAGCTGGGGGAGGCCAGGAGCCGCCCCCCCTTCGAGAACCACCGGCGGCAGGGCGCACACAGCTTCCCTCAGTGATTGGGGACACCAATGGTCCCACGGCCTCCTCTGTAGCTCGCGTTCCATCTGTTCCTCCCGCAGGAGCCCGCCTGGGCTGGCTCTGCCAGAACGGACCAGTCGGCATGTTGTTTTCCAGTTTTGATTAAAAAAAAAAAAAGAAAGAAAGAAAAGTTCGCCCCGGCTGGTGCTGCTCAGTGGGTAGAGCGTCGGCCTGCGGACTGAAGGGTCCCGGGTTCGATTCCCCGTCAAGGGCACAGCCTCGGGTTGTGGGCTCGATCCCCAGGAGGGGGCGTGCAGGAGGCGGCCGGTCCACGATTCTCTCTCATCATGGATGTTTCTATCCCTCTCTCCCTCTCCTTTCCGCTCTGAAATCAATACAAATATATTTTAAAAAATAACAAAAGAAGTTCCCAGATGAAACGTTGCTTGACATTTAATGCTAAACCAGGAATCACAGATGTCACCCCCACCCGTGCTTTCCCCGCCAGCCTGCAAGTGAACCCGGTCCCCCTCCCTGATCCTGACCCTGATCCGCACCACTGTGAGGTCTGATCAAACAATGGATCGATCCCCCCCTCCCCTGGGAACTGACCTTTAGGCCCCTTCACAACGGACGTTCCCTTTCGCTGAGACCACATGCCACTTGCTAAGACCATTCTCCCTTCCTCTCCGGACCTTCCCAGGATCCAGACCTGCACAGAGAATTCTCCGCCCGGAAAAAGCCCGCCGAAGGTCCCTTAAAAACCTGTGACTCCCCATGTTTGGGGACTGGCGCCATTTTGGGGCTCAGCCCATCTGGTATCCAGATGCCCTAATACATTTATAATCCCTCACCACTTTGGCCTCGCCTCGAGCGTTCCTCCTTCAGCGACCCTAACAACCACGTATCCATTTTTTGGTGTTTTTTTTTTTTTTTTCTTTTGCATCCTTTTCGGTTTGCAAGGTGGAAAATGACATCTTGTTTTTCTTTTCTTTTTAAAAATATATTTGTATTGATTTTAGAGAGGAAGGGAGAGGGAGGGAGAAACATCCGTGATGAGAGAGAATCATTGATCGGCTGCCTCCTGCACGCCCCACACTGGGGATGGAGCCCACAACCCAGGCGTGTGCCCTTGACCGGAATCGAACCACAACCTCCCAGTCCACAGGTCGACGCCGGCTGGGCTCGTTTTCCTTTTAATGCAAACGTGTCGGCCTACGAGTGGCATAGCGTTTGCATATTTCTTTATCACTTGCATTTTCTCTTTGACTCACGAGCTTCTTCCCAACCTCCGGCCAATCTTTCATTCTACAACCTTTGTCTTTTGGGACCTGTTGGCACTCTGTGTGTGTTAACCACCGAGTTTTTTATTATGGTGCATTTGTTCTTTTTCTTTTTTTTTTTTTTGGTGGCATATATATACCGAGTGGCCAGATTATGATGATCTCTGAACGCATACTAGTCTGGCCACTCAGTGTAGACTGACC
Source organism: Corynorhinus townsendii (assembly GCA_026230045.1). Classification (NCBI taxonomy): domain Eukaryota; kingdom Metazoa; phylum Chordata; class Mammalia; order Chiroptera; family Vespertilionidae; genus Corynorhinus; species Corynorhinus townsendii. Next base: position 54,792,042 of record JAPDVU010000011.1, on the reverse strand, counting down.
ACGGAGTTGGGATTTTAAAATAAGGTTTTTCCATGTGTGAGAACTGCATTGTGGGTAGTTAGCAAGAAGCAGCGGGCTTACCAGCCAGAGGCTGGGGCCCTTACCTCCTGGTCCCTTGACACATCAAGATTTGCAAGCTTTCCCTTAGACATAAGGACGCGGAGTGGCCAGGCGATGATGCGTTCAGAGATCATCGTCATCTGGCCACTCGGTGTACATACATGTTCAACATGCATGGAGTCAGATGTGTCCATCTTCCCTGTTAGGTGTGCCGTTTGGTGCCATGTGCTTCCCTGAGACGTTCCACTGGCCTGACTATTGCAATCATCACTTTTTTTGTGTGTTTTTTTGCTTTGCGGCGAGCAGGCAGTGCAAGGGGGGTTCTGGCGGCTACAAATGGGTTGGTGTTCAACATGAAGAGAGAAAAGGGTTTGGTGCGCGTGCGTGGTGCGCGTGCGTGGTGCGCGTGCGTGGTGCGCGTGCGTGGTGCGCGTGCGTGGTGCGCGTGCGTGGTGCGCGTGCGTGGTGCGCGTGCGTGGTGCGCGTGCGTGGTACCCGGTGCCTCGTGCGTCCTGCCTCGTGCGTCCTGCCTCGTGCGTCCTGCCTCGTGCGTCGTGCGCCCTGCCTCGTGCGTCGTGCGCATGCGCCTTCGGTCTCCCTGGTGACCTCGCTGTGTGCCCGGCACGCCTCCGATACTCACGTGCCTGTAAGTAATAAACTCCCTTTTCCTTCACCTTTTCCTGACGGTTCTGACTGACCGATGTTAGAAGAGGCACCGCGGCGGGGCGGGTGGTCCCACGGGTTTGGGAAGCGGAGACGCCTGTGCCAGCTCACCGGGCCGGCGAGGCGCCAGGCATGTCTGGCCTCTGGTGCTGCCCTCCGTGAGCTGGGGGGGTGCAGCGCCAGGGCGGGTGCTGCGTTGCGCTGGGCCCTTGCAGCTGTGGCTGCCCCGTCCCCAGTGATGGGGATTCTTCCGCCTCCTTGTCACGGCGAGGAACCAGCGCGGGCCACGGGCTCCGTCATCCCCCCAAACGGCGGTCCCGCGGCGACCCCGTGACGTGTGCCTGTGGCGTGGGCTGTGTAAACGGGCTCTGGTCTGACTACGCTTTTCTATTCCCATCGAAAACGTTGGCCTCTCCCGCCATCCTCTCCCACCTCCTTCCTGTTTGTGTCTGCCTTAGTCTTTCTGCGAATCCCGTTCAATGAGTTGTTTTTTGTTTTTTAATTTTTTAAAATTTCTTTATTGATTAAGGTGTTACATACGTGTCCTTATTCCCCCATTATCCCCCCACCCCCCCACTCACGCCCTCACCCCCCTGTTGTCTGTGTCCATTGGTTAGGCTTATATGCATGCACACAAGTCCTTGTTTTTGTTTTTTTTACACTTATTTTTGTTAATCCTTACCAAGGTTCTATTTCCCATCGATTTTTCGAGAGTGGCAAGGGGGTGGGGGGGAGAGAAACACGGATGTGAGGGAGACACGTGGATTGATTGCCTCCCAGATGTGCCCTGACCAGGCGGGGAATGAAGCCTGAAACCCAGGTACGTGCCTTTGACCGAAATGGAACCCAGACCCTCCAGTGCAATGGCCGATGCTCTAACCACTGAGCACGCCCGTCAGGGCTGCATTTATTTGTTCACTACAGCTGACATACAATTAGTTTCAGGCGTACAACAGAGTGACTAGACGCTCATATAGCTTAAGAAGTGATCCCCTGGTAAGTCCGATCTCTCAACCTGGCTCCCTAGGTAGGTATTACGGTATTATTGACTATTCCCTGTGCTGTGCTTCACATCCCTGTGACTGTTTTGTAACTACCAATTTGTCTGTCTTAATCCCTTTCACCTTTTTTCACCCAGTCCCCCAACCCTACTCCCATCTGGTGACCATCAGTTTGTTCTCTGTATCTAGGAGTTTGTTTCTGTTTTGCTTGTTTGTTTATTTTGTTTTCTAGATTCTACACCTAAGTGAAATCATACGGTATTTGTCTTGGTCTATCTGACTTATTTCACTTAACATAGTACACTCTAGGTCCATCTATGTTGTTCCAAATGGTAAGATTTCATTATTTTTTTGTGGCTCAGTAGTACTCCATTGTATATAGGTACCACATCTTTTTTTAAAAATATATGTTTTTTATTGATTTTAGAGAGGAAGGTAGAGGGACAGATAGAAACATCAATGATAAGAAACATCATTGATCAGCTGCCTTCTGCACGCCCCCTGCTGGGGATCTAGCCTGAAACCTGGGCATGTGACCAGAATCAAACCTGGGACCCTTCAGTCCACAGGCTGAAGCTCTATCCACTGAACCAAACCGGCTAGGGCGGTCCCACATCTTATTTATTCATTCATCTTATCCATGGGCATTAGGTTGCTTCCTTATCTTGGCTATTGTAAATAATGCTGCAATGGACGGATTATTATTTAATGTAGCCCAAATGCACAAAGATGTAGATAGATTGAGAACAAATACTCCTAAACAAAACTATAAAATATAAGAATGTTCTATCAAACAAGAACTTAGCACAGTTGTAATTAGGAGAAAATTACAAATTTCCTCCTTTTGCAAATGCAGTAAAAATTCTCCAGAAATATTTTATGTCATGGGGACATCCTCATGAGTAAAAAATAAAAATTGGAAAATAAACAGTAAAAATATAGATAGCCTCAATTTCAAGTAGCAATGTTGGGGCCTGTCTCTGCAGTGAAAACGACTGAATAGAAATTCAGCTGCCAATAAGCAGGGATGATGGCTGAGCCGCCTGACTTGGAATAACATTCAGGAATACTAGCAAGTCACGAGGCCCTTGCATCCCCATTGACCCAGTAATTCCATTTCCACCGGTTCTTTCTAGGGAATTAATGAGGCCCAGAGACGGAGCTGTATGGAGGCTGGGCGTTCTGTTTTTTTCTCTGAGGAGTGAAATGTTAGAAAAACATTTTCCATTCACTGAGATAGACCAAGGCTATTTCCTAGTCCTCAGGGGGTTTCTGCCCAGCTAAGTGGAACCCATTACACTTTCAGGTCCTCCCCTTTCTCACGGAGGGAGGCTGCCCACCTGGCTCACTAATGCAGAAATGGTGTACGTTCCAGGATGGGTCAAAGTGCTGCGGGAGAAGCAGAACCCATAGAGTGTGGACAGAGCTGGGTCTCTCCAAAATTCCTATGTTGGGGTCCTTAGAATGCAATAGTATTTGGAGACAGAGCCTTGAAAGGAATAGTTAAGTTAAAATAAGTTCGTACGGGCAGGCCCTCGTCCAGTATGACTGGTGTCCTAAGAGGAAATTTGGACACAGACACACACAGAGGGATGACCATGTGAGGACACAGGGAGAACATGGCCATCTGCAAGGCAAGGAGAGGCCTCAGGAGAAACAAACCCTGCCAACCCCTTGATCTCAGACTTCTAGAACTGTGAGAAAAGTAAGTTCTGTTGTTTAAGTCACCCAGCCTGTGGCTTAAACTTTATCATGGCAACCCAAGCAATCAAATACAAGTTTTTTTTTGTGTGTGTAGATTTATATAGATATAGTATCAACATCTATCTACGTACCTATCTATATCTGTTTAGTTTTTTTTTTTTTTTTTTAAGGAACTCACTTTAAGGAATTGGCTCCCATGATTATGAGTCTGGCAAGTCTTAGATCTGTGGGGCCAGCCGGCCAGCTGGAAACTCGGGCAGGAGTGGACGTTGCAGTCTTGAGGCAGAATTATTTCTTCTTTTTCTTCTCCCCCTCCCCCTCCCCCTCCCCTTCCCCTTCCTCAACATGTTTTAGAGAATGAGGGAGGGAGAGGGGGGGAGAGAGAGAGAGACATTGATGTGAGAGAGAAACATCGATTGGTTGCTTCCCGCATGCGTCCTAACCAGGGATCTAACCCACAACCTGGGTACATGTCCAGACCTGGGAATCAAACCGGCGACCTTTCAGTGCATGGGATGACGCTCAACCAACTGAGCCACACCGGCCAGAGCTAGAATTTCTTCTTCTTGAGGGAAACCTCAGTGTTTGCTCTTCAGGCCTTCGAGTGATCGGATGAGGCCCACCCACAGACTCAAGGAAAATCTCCTTACTGATTATAGGCACTTACCACCATATCTACAAAATACCCTCAGAGCAACACCCGACTGAGCCTGACTGAATAACCTGAGACCAGAGACTAGCCTAGTGGACACAAAACTAACCATCACAGGTCCCGAGTCCTCGCTTCCCACCTGCCACATCCCATCCGTTACCAGGGCCTCCTGTGCATTGCCTGGGTCAAACCTGTCTCCCATCTTCACTCTGCCCTCCTCATCTGGGTCTCCATCCTCTCTCTCCGGTGACCCAGCAGAATATCGTGTCTTCATCTGTCCTTCTCCATCCATAAATCCTGGCTTTTCATCCGTTGGTGCCAATGTCGACTTTTTTTTTTTTTTTTTTAAAGGTCTCACACATTTATTACTGAACCATCCTACTATTGCAGGGGGAAAAAAATCAACAGAGCAAAATCACAAGTCCATTAATTCTCCAATTAAAATGCCCCAACTGTCCAGACAGTGACATCTTTTCAATCATTTAAAGGTGTAGGCAACCTGGATACAGCGTAAATGTGTGAGTCATCTCTCATGTGTGATTTCTCAAAGGCCCACTTTGGTTCTTCTCCAATGTCTCCTCTTCGAGTTGTATCTGATTTTATTACCAGTTTCCATCCAAATCCACTGGGGAATGGGCCGATTCTGCTTTTGTTTCTTGCCCAGGAACCTCTTGATCCTGAAAGTCTTGTGGGAAGACATCGTGAAGGAGAAGCGAATGCATGCACCTCGATGGCGGAGAAAGAGAATGTGGACTTTTTTTTTTAAAAGAAAAACCACCCAGCTCTGGCCAGGTAGCTCAGTTGGCTGGTGTCATTCCGATAAGCCAAGGTTGTGGGTTTGATTCCCGGTCAGGGCACATACAAGAATCAACCAATGAATGCATAAATGAGTGGTACAACAAATTGATGTTTCTCTCTCTTTCTCTCAAACCAACAAATAAAAAAAGAAAAAAGAAAGATAAGGCACCCACGTTGACTTCTTGGGTTAAAACATGTCAATGGATTCAGTTGCTCTTTAGATAAAGATTCAATTCCTTATCAGTCTAACTAAGCTCCAGAATTTGTAGGAGGGCACTGGGGGGCACACTGGTTGGGGAAGCGTGTTTATTTGCAAGGACTGCTGAAACAAAGGGCCACAGAAACGTACAGCCTCACAGTCCTGGAGGTGGCAAGTCTGAGGTCAAGGGGTCAGAAGGGTTAGCTGCTTCCGCGGGCTGTGAGGGAATAATGTGTTCCAGGCCTCTCCCCGTGGCTTGTAAACGGAAGCCGGGCCCTTCCTGAGAAGAAGTCTTCACATCATCATCCCTCTGTCCATGCCTGTGCCCACATTTCCTCTTCTTATAGGGACACCAGTCCCCTGGGTTAGGACTCACCCTAGTGACCTCCTTTTAACTTGAGTACCTCTGTAAAGAACCACCTTGGCCGGGTAGCTCAGTTGGTTGGAGCATCATCCCATATGCCAAGGTTTCGGGCTCGCTCCCCGGGGTTGGGCGTGTAGAAGGCAGCCCATTGATGTTTTGCTCTCACATCAATGTTTCTCCCCCTTTCTCTCTAATGTCAATAATCATAATAATAAAAAACCCATCTCCAAGTAAGGTTGCCTTCTGGGGCACTTACTGGGAGTGAGGACTTCAGGATATGGATTTGGGGGGACACTATTCAACCCATAATAAGAAGCAGTGAATTATTTGCTGTGAGGCTGTGTTCCACAAGGTTATTGACTATTACTCAAAACAGGTATAATAGTTATAGTATAGCAGCACGTACAGTAGTTATGCAGAAAGGCGCACAAATCCTGTGAGGATCGGTGTCTGTGTGTGTGTGGACTTAATTTAAACAGGCACAATAAGGGGAGGCAATCAAAATAAGTTCTTTGGCTTTAAAAAATGTATTGGGATGACGTTGGTTAATAACATCATATGGGCTTCAAAGGTACAATTCTATGATCCATCATCTGTATATTGCTGCGTCGCATGTTTTGATTTGTTTTTGTTTTGCACTAATTACAGAAACTTAGCTCCATAGTATATTCAGGATTAGGCTGGAATCGAAGCTGAACATTAGGGAACCAGGAAATAAGGAAAGGGCCCTCGCTGGTTTGGCTCAGTGGATAGAGCATCGGCCCATGGACTGAAGGGTCCTGGGTTTGATTCCCGTCAAGGGCATGTACCTCGATCCCCACCCAGTAGGGTGTGTGCAGGAGGCAGCTGATCAGTGGTCCTCTCTCAACATTGATGTTTCTGTCTTTCTCCTTCTCCTTTCCTCTTTGAAATCATAAAAATATATTAAAAAAAAAAGAAAAGGAAAAAAAAAGTGAGGGATTTCCACTCCTCTTCCTCCCCCAAAACCCTACTGCCCCGAAATGATGGCTGACGGGGCCAGGACATGTGACCTGCAAACCATAAGCAGGACGAGTCTTTGCATGGTTTGCAGACAGAGGTTGCCGTGGCTGTGGCCAGGTCTGTTGCTTTGGGAGAAGAAGACTGCTCCTTCCTGAGTTTGGATGGCGGCATCACCACTGCTTGGAGCCCGGCCTGGCGGTCCACGGGGGCATTGAACGGAGGGCTGGCTGTCAGCTGACCTCCTGCTTGTTCTCAGGGACCTGGGTATCTACTCAGAGATGTCATTCCCTTCCGACCCGCTTTTCATTCTTTGTTGTTGTTGTTAATCCTCACCCCAGGATATTTTTTCCCATTGATTTCTAGAGTAGGATGGGGTTGGAGAGAGACAGAGAGAGAGAGAGAATCTGCGTGGGGTGGGAGGACACTGTTCGGGTTGGAGAAGGGCCAGTGGTGTTGTCCTTTTCTCTCTCTCATCGAAAGAGCGCAGGTGAATATTTGTGTAATCTTGGGGTGGCTGAGGCAATGCCCACAATAATGCTGAAGTTAAGGCGCATAAACAAAAGTGCTGGCACAGGTGACTCCATAGCAGTTGGACATTTGCACACGGAATGGAGGGAAATGTGAATGGCAGCCGTGGACACGGGGGAAGTGGCTGCCATGTGTGCGGCCATTCAAAGGCATCTGCGCTGATGCACAGCTAGGATGACCAGGCCCCAAGAACCAGACGAGCGTCCAAATGGAGAACGTGCGTACATCGGAACACAGATGAGAAAGTCAAACGCAATGGAAGGTGAAAGCTGGTCCATCTCCTGGCAATCCAAAAAGGGGACAGCCAGATCCATTTTTATGTTTTTTAAAAATACATGTTTTTATTTCAGTGAGAGGGAGAGAGAGAGAAACATCAATGATGAGAGAATCATTGATCGGCTGCCTCCTGCACGCCCCCCACGGGGGATGGAGCCCACAACCCAGGCATGTGCTCTGACTGGAATCGAACTGGCGAGCTCCTGGTCCATAGGATGCCACCCAACCAACTGAGCCATACCGACTGAGCGAGTCATCTGATCTCTATGCAATTGACAAGCATGAAAAGAAAAAAGGACAAGACTTTGCAAATACCTGAGGAAAAAATCTTGAAATGGTGATAGAAAGGTTGGATGTTGATCGCAGCATTATTTATAACAGTCTGGAAACCACCCAAATATTCATCAACGTATGAAGAGACAAATAAAATGTGGTCTGTCAACAATAATCATTCACATTGCTTTACAAATAAAAATATTTCCAAAACAATGGCACTGCACCTTCCATGTCAAAGTTTTCTGTTGTTTTGGGTTTTGTAAGTGAAGTTTTGCTCAGGAAGATCCTCAATGGGATGTGAAAGACCTTGCTGTTCAGGAAGAACAAGTGGGAAGACGCCGGCAGACGGTGCATGCAAGTTGGCTTCTTGACACCATTTGAATCGCAAGATGCGACATGAAGTATCTGTACTAACTGCAGAAACAAGTGGCCTGTCCGTGCAGTGGAATGTTATTCGCTATGAAGAGGAATGAAGTACTGATACATGTTACAACATGGATGAACTTGAAAACATCAAGCTGCGTGAAAGAGGACGTAAAGACAGCATAGGGAGTGCAGCCAATGCTGTTGTAGTAATTATGTGTGGTGCCAGGCGGGTACTAGGCCTATTGGGGGGATCACTTCGTAGGTTATGTAAATGTCCAACCACTAGGCTGTACAACCGGAACTAAAATAATACTGAATGTCAACAGTAATGGAAAAATATTTAAAAAAATAATTGCATTTGCCTCCCCCGCCCCCCCAAAGAAGTCATATATATTGCTCAGGCGGTGTGGCTCAGGTGGTTGAGCATTGTCCCATGCACCAAGAAGTCACCGGTTTGACTTCCAGTCAGGGCACGTGCTCAGGTTGTGGGCTAGATCCCCAGTAGAGGGTGCGCAGGAGGCAGCCAAGCAATGATTCTCTTTCTCTCGCTCCCTTCCTCTCTCTCTCAAATCAATAAAAAATATATCTTAAAAAAGAGTCACACACTGTGTGATGCAGAATAGGAAAATCTACAGAGACAAAAAGCAGATTAGTATGTTGAATAGGGTTAGGAAATGGGGAGGAAATGGGGAGAGACTGCTAGGAGGCATAGAATTTCTTTCTGGGGTGATGCGTATGTCCGAAAATTGGTTTTGGCAATGGTTGCACGACTCTAAATATACTAAAAACCATTTAAATTGCACACTTTAAATGGGTGAATTGCATGGCATTAATGATGTCTCAATAAAGTCGTTATTGAAAAAACAGTGAATTCTTATCTACTTAGTGTCGCTCCGAATGTATTACAGAATTTTCTGCCGTGGGCATAGGCTGGCCGTGATGCATCACAGTGTCAAACACTCACCCACAGCCACCTCCGCACCCCCTCCCACAGACCCGACAACGGCCCAGAGAGGGAGCGGGGGAGGGGTGGGTGAGTGATGGCCGGCAGGTACTGGGCCTGCAGAACAGGCGGCCAGTGTTGGCTGGCTGTCACGGTTCGGAACTGGAGGAACACTGGCGGGGTTGTGCTCTTTCCGAGAAAGCCGGGCCCTTCCTGAGCCGGATGGCAGCGTCTATATGTTGCTTGGACTCCAGTCCAGCAGTTAGCTCATTAATCAGGGAAGCATTCCACGGCGGGTTGTTGAACTGAGGTTTTATCTGGCAGCGGGGCCAGATGTTGACACTCGGACGTCTTCTCAAGGACTGAGCGTCTCCAGTGAGAGAGGCCTCTGCCATCTGAGCCCCTCTCCTGTTTGTTTAGGTTGGGCCCAAATCTTTCCTGCGGCAACCCAGGCCCTGTTGAAGGAGCCTACGTTTTGTAATCAAAAGAGATAGGTGGAGTTGATTTTAATACTATAGTTCACCTAACCCGATGTGTCAAAAGTATCACCGTTTCTCCCTGGCCGGGCAGCTCAGATGGTTAAGACATCTTCGCCATATGCTAAGGTTTCAGGTTTGATCCAAACAAAGCATTGTATTCCGCCCCCACCCCCCACCCCCAAATCAAATAAAAAATTTAAAACATTTATTAAGAGTGTACTCTCACCCTAACCGTTTTGGCTCAGTGGATAGAACGTTGGCCTGTGAACTGAAGGGTCCCAGGTTCGATTCCGGTCAAGGGCATGTACCTTGGTTGCGGGCACATCCCCAGTAGGAGGTGTGCAGGAGGCAGCTGATGGATGTTTCTCTCTCATCAATGCTTCTAACTCTCTCTCCCTCTCCCTTCCTCTCTGTAAAAAAACCAATAAAATATATATTTTTAAAAAGAGTGTACTCTCATGTTCAATGTCTTTATTTTCTACAATAAAATTATCTGATAGAGAAGTGGGGAAAAAAGAAACCAAGAGTCAAACTCTTTTCATTTTTCCAGATGAAGCCATGTTTGAAAGTCTGTTTCATGATGTGGAAATGCTCATGGAGTAAACAGAAAAGGCGTTGTATTGGGAATAAAGGACCATGCGCGTTTCCTGGAAAACTGTGTAGCGATGTGCAGAAGGAAAGACTAGACCACGCAGCAAAGCAGAACCAATAGATTTCCACTGGACTGTCGGATTAGGGAAGAAAATGTGATCCCTGAAGGCCAGAGCTCTGGCCACGTTCTTTGTCTCTGACCCATTATTGGCGATTCTATGTGTGGACACACCTGTATGCACATAAATATAAATATTTCCTGTCCCCAAGACGTAACAGGCCTGGGAGGAAAGCCAGATTGGATCTAGGCCTCCCACCCCCTTAAATCACATTGATGGATCCCTTTTACCCTCTAAGCAAAGATTCAGTTCCCCACCACGATCTGCAAGCAGTTAGTTTCTGCAAAGGCAGCGCTGGGGCAGGTGGGGGCGCCCCGTTGGGGAGGGGCTGCCTCTTAAGATTGATTTGCGGGATGTTTGGACTTTCTCGCATACCGCCTGTAGGAAAATGCAAATGATGCCTTTGGATATACGTGCCTCCACATGTGTGCTCAAAGGCACGGACCTGGAATTCTTCGTCTTGACACAGCCGTGATTTAGTGCACTGAGTAATTTGGTTCAACCGAGCGTATCCGGAACCAGATGGCTGTGCACATTCGCGTGGTCAGTGCACACACACAAGCACCGGTTTGGGGCCGGGACCCCCAAAACAGGCACCCAGTGTCTCAGAACACCGGGAAGCCAGAGTTTCACCTCCAACCCCACAAACAAACAGAAAAAAACTAAAGCTAAGAGAGAACACAGAAGAGGACAACCCAGAAAGGAGATAGCAGTGTTCAGTATGTTCGTGAATTGGAAACTCATGTCTTCGACACGGAGGCCAACGGAGGCTGAATTGTTTCCAAGAAAGTCCACAGCTTCCTGCGGGGGAGGCGAGGTCCGTGCTGTTTGGTTCCCAGCCGCGCGCTGGGCTCACTAACCACAGGGAGTCTTTGACCTGAAATGCAATCTGATGGTTGGCCCAGGAAGCCACCTCCAAATTACTTCTTTTCCGGGACCACACGTTTCCAATTAGACATGTGCCTCCCAACTGCATGCAGGCCTGGCCAGAACCCCCCTGCAACATGGAGAGACGGGGCCTTCATGAAGCGTTTCTGGGTGCAGGGAGGGGGGGTGGGTGACAGTGCCCACAGCAGGGAGAGCTCTGTTCTGAGCTCCGCACAGTATCACACAAGAGAAGGTTTCTGTAATCATGGGGGCGAGATGCTTTACTCAAGACAATCCACCCATCAACAGCGCGGAATGAAAGAGCGTTGAATTTGATTACCTGAACACTAGACGCGAAAGGGCGTGAGAACCACTATCTCCAATGAGGTTTAGCAATCAGGGGGTTGAAATAATCGCATCGCATACGATCGAAGGAATTGTTTAAAATAAGTTTTTATTGATTTTAGAGAGGAAGGGAGAGGGAGAGAGAGACACAGTCCATGTGCCCTGACCAGGGATTGAACTGTGACCTCCTGGTTCATAGGTCGATGCTCAGCCCCTGAGCCATGCCGGCCGGGCAGATCTCCATTTTGATCAAAGATCTTTCACTGCTTCCCACAAGCTCTAGAAGAGGCTGTTCAAGAAAAACAGGGTGTAAGGGGGCCCTGGCCAGGTAGCTGGGTTGGTGAGAGCTCATCCCTGTACACCAAGGTTCGGGTTCAATCCCCGGCCGGGGCCCGTACAAGAATTAACCGGTGAGTGCATGGATAAGCGGGACAACAGATTCTCTCCCTCTCTCTCTCTCCCGCTCCCCATTCCTTCCTCTCTCCCAAACCCATAAAAAGAGTATAATGTAACAGCCACAGCTGCCAGTCACTTACCTAATCCTACATTCTCCAGTGACCACACGCCCAATAATAGTAAAGTAAGTGGCATGAATCAACGCAAGACATGTTAACGAGGGATTCAGATAGACGTCTCTATTTGCGGTAACTCCTGGAAATCCGGGGCGCAGTCTGCAATGACAGCGCATCCCCAGCGGAACCAGCCAGTGCTCAGAACCCGGGGCCAGTGACCGCGTGTGGGATGCCCAGGCCTAGCCTGTGGGGGGACCTTTTTGAGCCCACATACGTTCGCCCTTAGAGCCCACGAGATTCCACCCTCTGCGGTTCTGTCTCCATTTCCACAGCCCGCTACAGTTTCCATGGCAACAGGCAAAGCCAGCCCTGGCGGGAACGGTGAGGAAGCTTTTGACTGCGGAACACAGCTAATCTAGGAGAACAACGGGGCAGGGGGCTGGGCGGGCTGGGGAAGGGGCCAGTGGACAACCCCTCCCCCCTCCCCCATTAACACCTCACATACAGCGTTTCACCAGATGGGCTTTGTAAAGGAAAGCAAAGCTGGCTGCCAGCCTCACTCCCTGTTAGAGGCCACAAAGCTCCAGGAAGCTGCAGAGATCCCGGCGTTTTCTGTCCAGACACTCCTACGTCCGTGCATTTGTTCGCGCCGTAAACATGGGCCGGGGCCCTCCAGTTTGCCAGACTCAGTGCTTGGAGCTGGAACTGCAGATAGAAACCAGCAGGCAGAGGCTTTGCCAGAGAGTAAGGGAGAGGGAGTGTTTCATTCAAGGCGTTCTATTCATGAGTTGGTGCCCACGTTTTCACGGAGCCTTGGGGGTTCTCTGAGGCCTGTGAGAGAGGTCTTGGCTCACCACCTGGAAGTGAAGTGCTAGCAGAGGTGGGTTGTCACCAGACACATAGGGTGGTGACTAGAGTGATGGTCCTAAGGTGCAGGCTACCTCGGGGTCATGGCAGAGAGAGTAAAGCCAGGGGTGATGTCTTAGGCCAGAGGTCAGAGGAGATCTCCCCAGGGTGGCAAACTGAGAGGTGAATGAATGAAGCGAGGAAGCGAACCCTGAGGGAAGGCTTCACCAGCACAGGGCACAGGGCACAGCCCGCGCAAAGGCCCTGGGGCAGGGGCTGGCGTAGACCACTTCAGGGGGAGCCTGCTGGAGTGAAGCGGAACAGTAATCTGATTGCACCGTTTCTCATCCCCACCAATATGAGGGGATGAGTCCTGGCAGGGTAGCGCAGTGACTGAGAGCATCATGCTGATACACCAAAGTAGCAGGTCCGACCCCCAGTCAGGGCACATATGAGAAGCAACCAATGAATGCGTAACTAAATGAAACAAGACGTCGATGTTTCTCTCTCCCGCCTTCCTTTCTCTCTCTCAAATCAATAATTTTTGTTTTAAAGAAAGAAGACTGGCAGGGACTTAAAATAGGAAAATAACTAAAAGCACTATTAGACAAAACCATGATGACAAGGGAGAGAAGCATGACAGCCAAAAATAGAAGGGAAGCGGCTGCGGGAGGCATTTTTTTTCCTATTGTAAGAAGTGGGACCCTTCCAAATAGGAAATTAAAAGCAGAAGGAAGATGGGGACTGACAACAAAAGAAAAATACAATTTGTGGATCAACCAAAGAATATGGCAGGCGGGGGGCAGGCGGGGGGCTCCTGCATGCCGGCCAGATGAGATCTGTGAGTTAGGGCCAGGCCAGGGCCGGTCAGGGCCAGTCAGGGCCGGAGGGCGCTTCTGCGCTGATGAGCTGATGAGCTGATGAGCGTGCTTCCACCCAGCAATGCCGACAAACTGGTTTCGGGTCTTTCTCCCCTAGAAGTGAGAGCTCACTGACGTGGACAAAGAATCACGGGGCAGGCAAGGACGTGGCAGTCTGTGATGAGCCCTGGGTTCGTCGTCTTTGAGCGTGGACGGCTAAGCGTATGCCTGTTTAAGAACGATTTCAACCAGAAGAGCCGTGACAGCAGGCAGCTGTTCGGGCCGGGGCTCCGGCGCGAGGGAGGCGCACGGGGCCCGGAGCGGCGGCCTCTCACTCGCGTCTTCGTCAAGTGAGAACGCACTGGACTGGACAGGAAGGAAACTTCCTCTTCACCTAACAACAAAAACATTCTTTCCAGACCAGTACGTGTTCATTTATTGAAATGTGGGCTTTTTTATGTATATTTTTTATTGTTGATGGTATTACAGATCTCTCCCATTTCCCCCCGGCCCCCCCTCCTTATTGATTTTTAATTTTATCTCTATTGTTGAAGGGATTACAGATCTCCCCTTTTTTCTCCCCATGGAGATAACAAATGGGCCTTATTTAAACAAAACTGCATATAAAGAATGAATGAGCCCCGGCCAGTAACTCGGTTGGAGCGTGGTCCCCATATGCCAAGGTTGGGGGTTCGATCCCCGGTCAGGGCACATACAGGAAGCAAACAGTGGCCCGGCCAGTGTGCCTCAGTGGTTGAGCTTCGAGCTAGGAACCAGGAGGTCAAGGTTTGATTCCTAGTCAGGGCACATGCCCGGGTTGTGGGCTCAATCCCTAGTGGGGGGTGTGCAGGAGGTAGCCGATCCATGCTTCTCTCTCATCATTGATGTTTCGATCCCCCTCTCTCTCCCTCTCCCTTCCTCTCTGAAATCAATGAAAAAAAAATATTTTTAAAATAAGCAACCAATGAATGCATAAGTGGAACACCAGGTCGTTGTTTCTCTCTCTTCTGTCTCCCTTTCTCTCTCAAATCAAGAAATGAGAACTTAAAAAAATAAAAAGGATTAATAAAATAGTGGGGAAATGTCGACAAGTGGAACCCTCTTTGCCAGATGCTAAAATCCAACCCGCACTGTCCGATTCCCCGCTGAGAGGGACAGGGACTGCCCAGACGCGGGTCTCCTGGGGTTTGTTCTGATGAGCGTTTTCTCTGGGAGAAGTCTCTGCCTGCTGAAAACCGTCTTTGGGGAACGTTTTCCTAAGAAAGACAAACACGTTCTGAGTGACTGTCCCCCGCCAGGGAACCGCTTCGTGGTCAGCAGGTGACAGCTGCAGCTGTCGGAAAACGTACGAGCAAAGAACAGCAGCTCTCTTCACAAACTCTCCTGCCTGCGGGAATGGCGCTCGGGCCCGGAGAGGCAGGCCACGCCTTCCCTTCACCTCGCCCGAGAGCGAGCTGCCTCTCCAGGGCCCGAGGACGGTTGATCTTGATCGTCTCCACGGATGATAACAGTTCTGCATTTCCCTCTTGGGCTTCATCTCCTTTTGTAAAAATTTTAAATTGCAGTCAGGGGACTGAGCAGCACAGGTTGGTCGCTACAGAATAGTCACCTGATGCAAAGCCCGCATAGGGAGGGAGCACGGTCAGTGATAGCGAGATAGCTGTGTGTGGGGCAGGAGGGGGGTCCTGGAAGGTCGCGGGGGGAGGGGGATCTCTGTAAAGTACCTGATTTTCTCCCCACGATGCTGTACAGCTGAAACCAACACAGGACAATATGGAATGTCAGCTGTAATTGAAAATGAAAACACGTAAACGAGCCCCAGCGTTGGTTAGAGCGTTGTCCGGGTACGCCAAGGTTGTGGTTCGCTCCCCAGTCAGGGCACACGCAGAACCAACCAACGGGTGCACGAATCCGTGGAACAGCGAGTCAGTGTTTTCTCTCTCTCTTCCTCTCCCCACCCCTCTCTCCTTTCCTCTCTCTCTCAAATCATTCAGTAAAAACAAATATAGAAACATAAATTAAAAGAAAGGGAAAACATTTTAAATCACGGTGAAACACACACAACGTAAAATTTACCATCGTAACCTTTTGTTGTTGTTGTTAACCCTAACCTGAGGATATTTTTTCATCGTTTTTTTTTTTTTTTAAAGAGAAAGTGTAAGGGAGAGGGAGAGACACAGAGAGAGAAACATCGATGTGAGAGACACAATGATGGAACCCAGGACTCTTCAGTCTGCAGGCCGATGCTCTATCCATTGAGCCGAACTGGCGAGGGCAACCTTTTTTTTTTTTTTTGCTGCAAAACGTTTTATTCTTTCCATTTGGTCCAGTGCATGGGAGAGGCTCCAGGGCGGTTAAAGGAATGGCTGGTGGTTTCAGGGAGAAAAAAGCCTGACACCAGGGGGATGCAGAGGGCCCCCTCAAAGGCTCCTAGTCCTGCTTGAGGGCGAGCCTTTCAAAGAGACACTGGCCCAGCCCAGCCTGGGGGGGGCGGGGGGGCAGCCCGAGGAGGTGAGTCAGGCGTGGCCCATCTTCTTGCTGCGTTTCACCTGCTCACCCCGGAAGTGGCTCTGCGCACGTAGAACCAGGGCCTGCGGCTCCGCGGGGGCCGGGGTCAGGTTCCCTCCAAGGCCAGGCGGCTCAGCTGTTTATTTAGAGTTCGACCAGCAGTGTTAAGTACATTCACCTTATTGTGCAACCAGCCTCCAAGTTTGTCGTCTTGCAAAACAGAAACTCTGACCTGTTAAACAACGACCCCCACCCGGTCGGCCGCCACCATCCTGCTCTCTGTCTCCAAGAATTTGGCAAGTCCGGGCACCTCCTAACCATGCGTGTCCTTGGTTCCGCCACCCCGGAGCAAAGGGGACGCTGTCCTCCTCCTTCCCTCTTGAAAAAGAACAGAAACAAACAAACAACAAAACCCATCCTGCAAAATTACCGTCGCAAGAGACGGCAACGCATCCCAAACCAAAGCAGACCGCACGGAGAGAAAGCCTGACAGAGGCGGGCCGGCGGGGGCGTTCAGTAACAAAACACTCGCTGTCTTTTCTTGACGTGGAACTTGGTGGCGTTTGGGCAATTGAGTGGTATTCCGAGTGAATTATTGTGACTTCTGGACACACTCATTCGGGGGCAAATGTCACTTTGGTCCCAAGGTTTTGTACTTGTCACTTTGTGCTTTTTTCGTCCACGTGGGCCCCAACCTGGAGAGCTTCACTGACCCTGGGTCGAGTCCGCGTCAGATGTTGGCTCACAAGAGCGGACGCCCACCTCTCCTGTGTCCCAACCCAGACTCCGAACCGAAACGCGGCGCGGTGTCCCCCTCCTGGGGCAGGCAGACAGGAAGGGATGGAGTCCACCCCAGGGGGACCAGAAGGTGACCAAAAGCCATCTTCGCCCTGGCCGGTGTGGGTCAGTGGTTACAGCGCCGGCATGCGCACCAAAGGGTCAAGGGTTTGATTCCCAGCCCAGGGCACGTGTCTGAGCTGTGGGTGTGTTCCCTGGCCAGTCCTGGCCCAGGGCAGGTGCAGGGGCAGCTGATCCATGTGTCTTTCTTTCTCTTTGTCCCCCCCACTCCCTTCTACTCTCTCTCAAAAAATCAATGGGAAAAATACTCTGGGTGAGGATGAGCAGCAACAAAAAGCTTGGTTTATCCACAACGAAAGGAAGTCACAAGACGCCCGTCGCTGCCATCTCGGCTCCCCGCGCCGTTTCCCTCGGGCCCTTGTTGGGAACGCTAGGCCGATGGGTGTCTTTCTCTGCCCGTCCACTGCTCCTGGTCGTGGCTTGCGTGGGACCAGCTCTGGTGCAGTGAACTCGGGGCAGCCCAGGGCCCTCTCCCTGGACGGCTGACCCTCGGGGAGAGCGTGTTCACTAGGTGCCACGGAACTTCTTGCTCCCTCTTTCAAGAAGTTTAGCCACCTGACAGCGATGTGCTGAGATTTTAAAGAAAACACACCTGAGTCCGGCCGGCGTGGCTCCGTGGCTGAGCATCCACCTACGAACCAGGAGGTGCCTGTTGGATTCCCGGTCAGGGCACCTGCCTGGGTTTGGGGCTCCTTCCCCAGGGGGGGGCGTGCAGGAGGCAGCCGATCAGTGGTTCTCTCTCATCACTGATGTTCTCCTCTGTCTCCCCTCTCCCTTCCTCTCCGAAATCAGTACAAACATATTGTTAAAAACAAACAAGCCCTGACCGGTGTGGCTCAGTGGATAGAGCGTCGGCCTGCGGACTGAAGGGTCCGGGTTCGATTCCGGTCAAGGGCATGTACCTTGGTTGCGGGCACATCCCTAGTAGGGGGTGTGCAGGAGGCAGCTGATGGATGCTTCTCTCTCATTGATGTTTCTGACTGTCTGTCCCTCTCTCCCTTCCTCTCTGTAAAAAATCAATAAAATATATTAAAAAACAAAACAAGCAAACAAAACACACACCACACACACACACGCGCGCACACACCAGTGCATGTTTACATCTCCACAGCCAGGAACATGGCAATCTCGGGAGCTCTTTACCACGGCCACGGCTGCTTCCCCCTGCCCACGCCAGCCAGCAGTTTCCATGGCAACAGATCAGCCCCTGTAGGTACTGAGCAGAACAAAGAAAATTGCCTGGGCGGAGAGGTGGGGGTGGGGAGGACTTCCGGAGGACGAAGCCCCCCATCCCCCCAGCTGCTTCTCAGCTGCTGAAAATCCTAGGCCCCCAGAACAGCTTGCTGGGGAACTTAATGAGTGGAAGATGGAGGAAGAGGAGGAGGGCGTGAAGGAGGTTGGGCCTTAGTGACCTGGGGCAACCATCAGCTGCTGCACAGTGGCTCCCTAAGGGGAGTGTCTTGAAGCAGCAGCATTGGCACCACCAGGGAACTTGATAGAAATCCAGTTTTTCAGGCCCCAACACAGACTTTAAATTTTTTAAAAAAATTTATTGATTGATAGAGAGATGGATTTCTTGATCTACTTCTTTATGCATTCGTGGGTTGATTCTTATATGTGCCCTGACTTAGTCAGAAAGTTAAGTCATGATTCTCTTTAGACCAGCAAGGTCCAAAGGTATACATAGGAGTTAAAAATTTATAGTAGCCAAGCCTTTAAAAGGGGGGGAAAAAACAGTTAAAATTAGTTTCCGTAATATATTTTATTTCACTCACCATGCCTGAGACCTCTCCCTCATCTGTCCTCAGAAAACCATGAACATCAGTGCCAACTTTCTCCAAAACCCTTAGCCAGTGGATCCCCAGGTCTGGCTGATCCGGCTTCAGAAAAAGGTTTTGCATCAGGCTGCCCTGTTTATCTCTTGCTCAAGTTACTGCAAAACAACCCGAACTGTTCTTCCCTCTCAAAGGAAAATCTGGCCAAACCTCCCCTGGATGACCCTTTCAATCGATTCCTATTGCTCTTCGTATTTTTACATATATTTTTATTGATCTCAGAGAGGGAGGTGGAGGGAGAGAGAGAAACATCAGTGATGAGAGAGAATCATGGATCGGCTGCCTCCTGCACGCCTCACACTGGGGATGGAGCCTGCAACCCGGGCCTGTGCCCCTGACTGGAATCGAACCGTGACCTCCTGGTTCATAGGTCAACACTCAACCACTGAGCCACGCCGGCCGGGCGATTCCTATTGCTCTTAAGGTAAGTGCCACCCTCCTCAAGACAGCCTACAAGCCATGTGACCCCCGATTTTCTCTTTAGAGGAACTTGGGGGGCCAGCTCTCGTCAGGAGGAGCTCTGTGGAATTTCCCTCCAATCTGGGAAATCCTGAACCATTAGACTCTATACTTGGGGTGGGCAAAGAGCCACCTCATCCATATCTTAGGGTTTGTGGGCCATACGGTCTCTGACGCAACTACTCAACTTTTCCATGAAAGGAGCCATAGGCCATCTTTGAGGAATGGATGTGGCTGTGTTCCTTGACCTGTCACCAATTCTCCATCTCCCTGGCTGCCCCATCTCATCCACACTGCCATCATCTCTCTCGTGTGTCCTGCGACCATCACCTCCTAGCTCTCCTCCCTCTCCTCCAACCCACTTTCCCAGATTTATCAAAGGGATACCTAGTCATGCCCCATCCTTTGACACCCTCTGCAGACTCCATGGCTCTGTAGGTACACACCCAGTAATTTTTCTTTCTAGCATTGATTTGAGAGAGAGAGGAAGGGAGAGAAAGAGAAAGAAGCATCAGTGTGAGAGAGACACATCCGTTGGTTGTCTCTCGTATGCGCCCCAACCAACTGGGGATTGAACCCGAAACCTCGGTATGTGCCCCGACGGGGAATTGAACCTTTGACCTTCCGGTGCAGGGGACAATGCCCCAACCAACGGAGCCGCCACGGCCAGTGCCACCCCCAGTTCTTGAGAATTTCCGCGTGGAAGAGGCTTGGGAGGGACAGTCTGGCTGGAGGCGGGCAGGCGACGGGACTTGTCCCGCAGAGGAGTTTGTACGCTGGTGGTCACTGTTACGGAGAGATGAAGAGTGGGAATGGACACGCTGTTTGGGTTATTATTTCAGTGTTGATGGGACTTGGTTCCACACACAGACCTGGGAGCAGATTGCCATCGCGCACCCACACTGAAAACCTCATACTTCAGGAGAACTGTGGGCGGTGGGCGGTGATAGGCACTTGAAACAAACCCCCAACTCATCTCAAAACGAGAACGGGAGCCCAGCCAGCGTGGCGCAGTGTTTGAGCGTCGACCTAGGAAGCAGGAGGTTCGATTCCCGGCCAGGGCACAGGCCCAGGTTATGGACTCGATCCCCAGTGTGGGGCGTGCAGGAGGCAGCTGATCCATGATTCTCATCATTGATGTTTCCCTCTCTCCTCCCTCCTCTCTCTCTCTTCTCTCTCTCCTCTCCCTTCCTCTCTGAAATAAATACAGATATATATATTTTTAAAAAAACTACAACGAGAACAGGAGATTTTCCCCTCCAGGAAACCAGAGAGACCCCACCTGGGGAGCATGACCCCAAGACGGGCTCCATGAGCAGATGGCTGGCGTTCACTGTTTTTATGGTTTAGAAATGGACGTTGCCAGAATACTGGCCATGCTGTGCCGTTTCTGGGAAAACCGTATGCTTCCGGAGCTGGATGTCAGCGTATGTAGAGCTTGGAGCCGAGCCGGGCGCTCGGAGGCCATTAATCGGGAAATTCCAGGGTGGGTGGCTGCCTGCGTTTTGTTTGGCAGCCGGGACAAGGCCGACCTCCTAGCAGCCAGCGTTCAGGGCCGGGCGTGCTTCTCCTCAGAAACCGTCCCCACCAGCGGGACCTGCCTTGGTGCTCAGGCTTAGGTCCCATCTTGCTCCTGGCACCCGCCTGCTGAAGGGACTGGGTGGGGTCGGAGGGGAGGATGGAAAAAGACGTTTGGAGCACAGAGAGGGCTTCTATGCGCACTTCAGCATGAGGAAGGGGGGGGGGGAGAATATGAGCAATCCTGGGTGTGTGTGTCGGGGGGTGGGGTGAGGAATGCCTCAGGAGCTAACCCGGGAGCCGGGGGATAGATATACAAGGAAACCTTAAGGAGTCTGTGGCCACAATTTGAAAAATGGGGCTCATCACAAGTAAGACGTAACAGGCAGCTGAGAAAAACTACCACAAAATACAGATCAAATACATCTAGTTAGACATCGAGCACTCAGAGGGCCAAGAAATTAAAGGGGGAAAAAAGAGCCTTAAAGTAGAAATGCAGGCCAAAGATATGCAGGGAGAGGGAGGGAGAGAAGAGGAGGAAGAGGAGGGACAGGAGGAAGAAGAAACCCAAATACTGAAAACCATGAAAACGTGCTATTTCCCTCCGGCGCAGGGCAGCCTGGCCGGGCACCGCTCAGTGGGAGGTCAGGCGAAGGGGGCCTTGGAGACAGACTCGGGGTCAGCCCAGCGGGGAGGAGCTGCCACTGCCCATTGCTCCCCTGGTTGCAGTCTCAGGGGGTCCGACCGGTCCCTTCTGGTCAGGGGGCCCAGGGGGGTCGGAGGTGGGCGTAGAGAATGGCAGGGGCGCGCTCCTGGGAGGGGGAGAGAATCTTCTTTTTTCTATCTTTTTTTTTTTTTTTTTTAAAACCTCTCAATAGCCTGTTTCCAGGCCATCAGATTCTGTCCAGACAACTTTCGTTCCAAGCTGGGCCCTGCTGCTCCCGAGCCACGGGCACGTCCTTCTCTCGCGGTGAAACGTGTCCGGAGAGAGGAGCCCGCAGAGGAGGGCGCGTCTGCACATCTTGACGAGCGGAGCCCAGATGCGGGCCCGGCCCCGTGGCGCCACCGCCGGCTCCCGGCCCTGCACCACCGGTTTCCACATGAGGGCTTTGGCCGCGGGCGCATTCCCCGGTGGCCTGGCCCCCCGCCTCCACCTGCCGCGCCAGCCACAGGCAGCTGGGTCCCCGGAGCCCGGCCCCTCGGAGGGAGCGCCCGGCAGCTGGGCCGGCCCAGTGGTCCCCTCGGAGGTCTCCGTTCATTTTAGGGGCGTCCAGGTTTAGCTCGGATTCCCGCGGGCGGCGGCTGTCCGGTTGTGTTCTGCGGGTTTTGACTTTTAGTTCTCGGTAGATGGTCCCGGAAGGCTTTTGTGTTTTCTTTATTTTTATTGTTGGAACGATTACAGATGTCCCCCTCCGCCCCCCTTGCCCCCCTCCTCCCCGCGGGCAGTTCTCAGGGTTTTTATAGCTGAAAACCCCGCGTTTCTGGGCGTCTCCCGAGGGCGTAAGTCGGGGCGCTGCAGTGCCCAGGGCGCGATGAACCGCGTTCCCACCCGTTTTCACGCCTGTCTTTTGCCTTTTAAAACCCTCTTCACATGCAGGCATGTTACCCGGCACGATTGCACGCATGTTTTTGTCATGTTTCAATCACCGGTCGGGGGTTCCGGGCCTCCGGGGAGAGTTACAGCCACCTGCCCGCCCGCCCGCCCCGGGAAGCGAAAGCGAAAGCGCAGCCGACATGCGGCCTCTCCTCTCCGCCGAAATGAAACCGAAACACGGACCCACGCACCGAGGGAAAAGCACTGCCCGGCGGCAGGTGGGGTGACGCCGCCCCCCACGGACCCACCGTCCAGTTCTGCACCTTGTCCACGTGGCCGGTACGCTCTCCTGGCCACTGCTCCAGGTGTCGTCTGGCGGAGCCGGTGTGGCTCAGTGGATAGAGCGTCGGCCTGTGGACCAAAGGGTCCCAGGTTCGATCCTGGTCAAGGGCACGTCTCGGTTGTGGGCTCCTCCTGGGCCCGGGCCCGGGCCCTGGTCAGGGCTCATGCAGGAGGCAACCCATGGATGTTTCTCTCTGCCTTTCCCTCTCTCTCCCACTCTCCCTAAAAATCAATGGAAAAATAGCCTCGGGTGAGGATTGAAAAACCACAACAAGCCCTGACCGGTGTGGCTTGGTGGATAGAGCGGCGGCCTGCGGGCTGAAGGGTCCCGGGTTCGATTCTGGTCCAGGGCATGTACCTGGGTGTCGGGCACATCCCCAGTGGGGAGTGTGCAGGAGGAAGCTGACCGGTGTTTCTCTCTCATCGATGTTTCTGACTCTGTCCCTCTCTCCCTTCCTCTCTGTAAAAAAATCAATAAAATATATTAACAACAACAAAAAAGAAGCCCTTGGATTCAATTTCGGTCAAGGGCACATGTCTGGGTTGCAGGCTGGATCCCCAGCGTGGGGCGTGCAGACGGCAGCCCATCTATGATTCTTTCTCATCCCTGATGCTTCTATCCCTCCCCCCGCCCCCTTTCCTCTCTGAAATCAATAAAAATCACACACACAAAAGAAAAGCAAATACTGATTTATATCATTTTAAGAAAAGGAAAGACAATGAATGCGAAGCTGTCAGATCCCGAATGTCAGCGAGGAGACCCGCCTGAGAACAGGGCCAGGGAGGTAAGCGCAGAACAGATGGCGCGTTGTCATCTGCTGACGGACAGGAAGGACAGCTCCCAAACGCTGGCCACATGGCGGGGCCCCAGGAACCCCGCGCCGGGCCGAACTGCACGGCAATGTATGTTTCTTGGAACCGGACCCGGCTGTGCAGCCTGGAGGGAATTCCCAGGCGGCTCGATGAGCTGAATCTGCCTCTGGACGCCGGGCCATGTGTTAAGGCTCAAACGGCTCTGTCTCGAGGCGCGCCAGCGTTCCCACCCGCCCGGGCTTAGCGAGCTCAGATCCATCTCTCTCTGCTCCGCGCGATGTGAGAGGGAGGCCATACATCTTGTTATCTTCAAAGCCGCGCTCTTGTCACGGCGAGATAGGGAGCCCAGGCGTGCAAAGGCAGCGAGAGATGAAAGGGAGGCCTGATGGAAACCACCTGCTACCTTGCGCCTCGGGGAATGAGCAAACGGGGCTCACTTTCCAGCGCCTCAGCTCCAGCAGACAGGCGCAATCCTTGTCCTCCTAGCATGTATGCGTGTGTGCATTTATAACAGATCTGTAGAGAGAAATGATAGATTTGTTCCACCTACTGATGCACCCATTGGTTCTCGTATGTGTCCTCAACCTGGACGGATCAGACACTGCTCTAACCAACCGAGCTACTCAGCCAGGGCTTATATCATCATCATCATCATCATCATCATCATCCTCATCTCCCCCTCCTCTTCTTCCTCCTCCTCCTCTTCCTCCTCCTCCTCTTCTTCCTCCTGCTCTTCCTCCTCTTCCTCTTCTTCCTCCTCCTCTTCCTCCTCTTCTTCCTCCTCCTCCTCTTCTTCCTCCTGCTCTTCCTCCTCTTTCTCTTCTTCCTCCTCCTCTTCCTCCTCTTCTTCCTCCTCCTCCTCCTCTTCTTCCTCCTCCTCCTCCTTTTTAAAATCTCTATTGAATTTATTGCATTGACATTGATGAATAAAATTATATAGGTTTCAGGTGTACATTCTATAATACATCCTCTGTACATTGTACTGTGTGTTCACCACCCCAAGTCAAGTCTCCTTCCATCTCCATGTATCCCCCCTTTACCCTCTCCTATCTCCCCGACCCTGTTTCCCTCTGGCAATCACCATACAGTTGTCTGTATCTATGAGTTTGTTTTTTGTCATAATCCCTTCATCTTTTTCACCCAGCCCCCCAACCCGCTCCCCTTCCTCTCCCTCTCCCCCCCCCCCCCCTCTCTCTCTCTCTCTCTCTCTCTCTTTTACTCAGGGTCAAACCTACATCAGATTCAAAGGTTCTCCCAGCGTCCCCAAGCTTCCTCCTCAGGTTGTTCTCACCAGTGTTTCCCCTTAGAAATCTCTTGCATAGCTAACACTTTTGGTGTCAAAACTCACAGAGGACAGTCAGCAAGATACAGTGTTACGCTTAAAAGTGAACCTGCAAGGTGGTGTCTGCCATGTGCCCATGATTGTGTGTGTTGGCGGGGGGGGGGGGGGGCGAGTGTAAGCATGTAGAAAGAGATGTATAAGCTGGCACATGCTCAGAACATCTCTGAGAAGGTGAGCTGACGTGGTCCATTCATGTTATGCATTGCTGTTACGGTCTGTAAAGCTGTGGTGAGCGCTGCCTCCGCCAGCACTGAACCACATCTCCACCCACTGAGCGCCACAGAAACGAGCGTCCTGTGTTTCTACTTGCAGGCCCCTTACCTAATAGACAAGGTTGATGCGTTAATAATGAAGCGTGCCCAACAGCACTATCACCCACGCCTGAATAGGTTATAGGAACATAGGGAAATGCTGTTTAAAACACTTAAAATGTTATAAAGCATCTAGCTAAAATATTAAACAAATAGAGAAATGGCTTCTAAAACATTTTCTCTGGAAGGCACGGCACGGCCTCCTTGCACTCGGGAATGCCAGACAGCGCTTCAGCCCTACGCTTGGAGGACATTTTAAACAGGCAAATCACCAACAAAAATCACAAAAATGCACAAGAAATGTGGCAGGAAATAGGTTGCGGAAAGGACCCGTGTTTATAGCACGAGAGCCGAAACCAGGAGGCAGAGTGCCGTCGCCTTACTCACCCTCGGCTGGGGACGTTCACAGGCACACGGCCCTGAAACTCACACGTGTTACTTTGGGGGTTAAATGCGTAACTCAGTGAGGAGGCCAAGTCACAAATGTAGAATCCGAATAATGAAGAGGAACTGTAACTGTTAACAGTCATTGTCTCTGGGGAGAACAAGGGATGGGAAAAATGGACTATTTAATGGATAGTCTTTTACTTCTTTGATCTTTTTTAAATCCTCACTCAAGGATATTTTTTCCATTGATTTCTAGACAGAGAGTGGGAGGGAGGGAGGAGGGAAAGAGAGAGAGAGAGACATGAAAGTGAGAGACATGTTGATTGGTTGCCACCCATACCTTCTCCTACCAAGGCTGGGGAACCTGCAACTGAGGTACATGCTTTTGCCTGGGAATCAAACCCTCAACCCTTCCACCTGCCAGCCGATACTCTGACCACTGAGAAAAACTAGCTAGGGCTTCTTTGATCTTTTTAAAAAATGTTATTGATTTTTAAAGAGAGAGAGAGAGAGAGAAACATCGATCGGTTGCCTCTCGTCCGGGATTGAACCTGCACCCTGGGTATGTGGCCTGACCGGGCATCGAACTGGCAACCTTTCAGTGCACAGGATGATGTCCAACCAACTGAGCCACACTGGCCAGGGCTACTTCTTTGATCTTTATATCCCATACTAGTAGCCCATCGAGCGATATCACACCCAGTAGGCCGCCTGCCGCTTCCACGGGACAGGAGCCGTGCTGCTTCCGCGGGAGGCGGGCCTGCGCTCAGGTGTGGAAGCTGTGGGCCGCGCGCCCCCCCTCCCCCGGTCCCTATCCGTGTCCCAGCCTAATTTGCATATTTCCTCTTTAGATAGAGATGTTTGCTACAGGTTCAAAAATTTAAAAAACGAACAGTTTCAAGAACTTGCAACAGTAAGAAGCGTTAGTTAACTCCTGCAAGGTTTCATTCTGCCCTTTGTAAAATGAGGGTGGTAATGTCTGTATGAGTTGGTGGTGGCGAGGGGTTACAAGACGAGTTAGAAAAGGGGTCAGGGTGATGTCTGGCCCCTGCTAGGCACTTGGTAAGGAAGAGAGGTGTTTAGTTAAGCCCCTCTCTTTCACACCTTGACTCCTAAAGTGAAGCGGTCTAGAGAGCCATACCCCGTTCTTTCCCAAGTTCTCTTCCCACTCCGCTCTGGTGACCTATTCGATATCCATCCTACTCTTAAAAACGCACACCCACAACTCTGATTTTTATTTTTATTTTTATTTTTTTAGCACAGCAGTGTGCTCAGTTAAAAATAGCACCTCAGAAATCCCTTGAAGCTCCATGGGGCAGGGTGAGCCAGTGCTGTCCATGAAACATGGCAAAAATAATCTTGGCTTTCATTCCTGAAGAAAGAGCAAAAGCTTCCTGAAGAGAACGTAGATGGCCTTCCCCACGTGTTTCCGCCTGGGATGGGGATGTGATGCCTGGAAGTGTAGCAGCCATCTTGTGACCACGAGGAAGATGGCCACAAAAGGTGAGGAAGACAGAGAAAAGGAAACTGTGTCTTTAACGAAGCCACTCCGCCTTAACAGTCCATCCTCAGTTATGGAAGAAAAGGGAACCCTTCTTCACGGAGGTCATTGTTAGGGTCGCTGAGGGAGGAATGCGTGAGGCCAAAAGGGGTAAAGAATTAAGAATTTGTTAGTTCATCTGGAAAACCAGATGGGCCGAGCCCCAAAATGGCACCAGCACCCAGGGACGGGGAGTCAGAGGTCTTAAAGGACTCTAGGCAGGTGTTTTTTTTTTTTTTTGGTTTTTTGTTTGTTTTTTTTCTGGGCAGAGAATTCTCTGGGCAGGTCCTGAGGGGAAAGATAATGGTCTTAGCAAGTGAATGTGGTCTAAGCAAGTAGAACGTGATCTTAGCAAGCAGAATGAGGTCTGAGTGGAAGGGAAGGTTGGCTGTGATGGGGCCTACATGTCAGTTCCCAGGGGAGTGGGTGTTCATTCAATTATGGGATCCGACCTCACCGTCATGGTGGTCACTTTTTCTCAGGTGCATAGTTGAGATCAGCCTGAACTGACTGATACTCGTACGAACAGAACCAGGTGTTCCATAAAGGGTGTGGAGGGTCCTTTTCTCACGAGCCTTCCTTCTGAGATAACTCAGCGAAGGCAACAGCTCAGTCACCACAGAGGGTACCAACAGCAGCCCAGATCTCTCTCTTCACCCCAGCCCCAAAATACGCCTGACTGTGGGGTCTCAGATCTCTCACACTCAGCTTACTGCTTCCATCCCTCCACCCCGCCGTCCTCTTCTCTTTGATCCCTCTTTTGGGTCACGGTTATCATTTTCTCTGCAAAACAAAGCGAATGTCACACCCAACCTTGATCTCTCCTTAACAGCTCGGTGCCTCAAATCCAACTGTAAACTGAAATGATTAGACGACTAGTTTCACACGGGGTGGGGTGAGGGTTACAAAACATCGCTGGGCTTTCAGCTGATTAACTGGGAAGAGAATGTGCTGACCAAGTGATGCATAGATCCAAAGGGGCTTAGCAGTAAGTCATGTCCTCGGACACAGCTGCCGAGATACATGTGTACGCATGATCTTGGCAGACTTCAGTTGTCCTGCATTTCAAACCGACAGCAGGGGCCGTGGGCTTTGTTTTAGCAAGAGGGAGCTGGGGTTTAGATTTACTCAAAATACCATCTGAATGCCTACGATGTGCCAGGTACTCTTCTAAGTTATTTGGGATAAAACAA
This sequence comes from Corynorhinus townsendii, assembly GCA_026230045.1. Classification (NCBI taxonomy): domain Eukaryota; kingdom Metazoa; phylum Chordata; class Mammalia; order Chiroptera; family Vespertilionidae; genus Corynorhinus; species Corynorhinus townsendii. Next base: position 54,763,972 of record JAPDVU010000011.1, on the reverse strand, counting down.
GAGAACAAGCCAGCAGTCAACATCCGTACGCTGTGCTGCTGGTGCACGAGTAGTTAGGGGACATAGAGATGAGCAAAGACATGGATACACAGTGTCAGGTTGTGAGACGTGGCGTGAAAGAAAGGAAGCTGGTGAGATCCTAGAGAAGAAGCCATGGTCTGCTGTGAGGATGGACTCCGTGAAGAACGCTCTGGGGAGATGACATGTGAGCCGAGACTTCAAAAGAACGGAAAGGAGGCTAGAACTGCCAGACGCAAGCAGCAAATAAAAACACGGGACACCTCATTACATTTGCATTTCAGATAAACAACAAACACACACACTTATGGGGACATCCTTACACTACAAACCATTCAGTACGTCGCCGCGCAAACTAACTCAGGGTCCCGTGAACCATCCAGGAGGCTGTAAACACATCCGCACACCACAGGAGCCAGCCCTTCCACTCCCAGATAACTGCCCCGAAGAAAACAAAACTTATGTCCGCACAAAGACTTCTACACGAACACTCACAGAAGCTTTATTCTTAAGTAGCTGGCAACTGGCAACAATTCAAATGCCTACCAGTATATGAACGGGTAAACAAACTGTGGTGCATCCACAGTGGAATGCAGCAACGGGAAAGAACAGACGATTGACACCCGCAGCAGCATATAATTACCTAAAAAGAACTGAACAAAGTGAAAGAACCCAGGCAAGAAGATACATTTGAGGCGCTTCCATGCACGTAAAATTCTGAAAATCCAAATTAAACAATAGTGGACTGGAAGTTTCCCATGGAGGAGGGGTGGGAAGCACATGGGGAGTCTGTACAGGGGGGGAAAAAGAACTTTTGAGGGCAGTGGATGAGTTCACTGTCTTGGTTGTGGTGAAGGTTTTGTGGATATATTTGCCTCCACAAAAAATACATGTGCATATACTAGTGTGTGTTTGACTGCTTTGGAGATCGCATATAAATGGAATCCTACAGAATTCATCTTTTTGTGACCGGTTCACTTAGCACAATTCCTCAAGATTCACCCATGTTTTAGCACACGTCAGACTCTGCTTCCTTTTTAAGGTTGAATAATATTCCATTGTGTGGATGAACCATCCACACAATGTTATCAACTCATCCACTGATGGACACGAGTTGCTTTTGGCTATTGTGAATATCGCTGCTATGAACGTGGGTGTACCAACGTCTCTTTGAGTCCCTGTTTGTCATTCCTTTGGGTCTATACCCAGAAGTGGCATTTCTGGATCAGATGGCAATTTCATGTTTGTGAGGAACCTCCATATTGCTTCTTCCTCAACTCTAAACCTGGTTGCCCGAGCACTCAACAAACTCCAGACTAACACCCACTCCCCCTCCCTTCGCCCCAACCCAGAGCAGCCTCTGCAGTGTTTCTGTCACCATCAACCTGAATCATGGGCTATCCAGGTCCTGTCCTCTCCCTCACCCAGTGGGAAGCCAAATCCCCTTGCTTTTGTCTTGAACTATCACTTCCCCTTTCATCTCATCCTCTTCAGAGCTGTCCTTACTCACAGTGGGAACTCTCTCAGATCCCGACATGTCTCCCCATCTCCACTGCTCCCAGTTTAGGCCAAACCACATGCCCCTGGCGCGTGGGTAACTATAGCAGCCAATAGCCTTCCAAACCCTTCCTGAACCTCCAGTTACGATTACCAACCCATTCTCTCTGCTGCCCATCTGCATAGCACCTGTCATATAACGAGCCTTCAAAACATGGGTGTTCAAAACATAGGAATATTCATAAAATACTTAAGTTAGGCTGATGATTACAATAATTTCTGAAAGGTATTTTTTGAAGAATTTTTAAATTAAAAAATGTATGCAATCTTTGAAAAACTTCAAACTATACGGAAACCTAGAAAGCAAAATAGTGAAAATCTTCCCCAATTCTACAGGGCCTATCACTATTAATGTTTCGTTTATTTTCCTTCTGGAAGTTTTTGTACATTCAAAGGTGCACACGTGTACACACATACACACAGTTGTGTGTTTTTTTCCATAGGAATGAATTCATATTCTAAACATTGTTCAGCAACTCACTTTTTTTTGTTTGTTGAATCAACAGGCTGTCCTGGACAACCTTTCATCCCATAGTGCTAACCACTATTAGCATTTCATTTTTCCTGCCAGAAAAATTCCTTTTGTGTACAAAAACTAAGTAAATATAAACATACACATGCGTATACTTTTTAATAGGATCAAGTTCAGACTCTACATGTGGTTCACCAACCTGATTTTTTTCCCTTTTTGACACAACACTTCGTCCTAGGAAACTTTCTACATCCAAACGCACAACTCCGCACCCGCCTTTCGGACAGCCACTGGCGATCCCACAGTAAGGATACAACATCATTTGTTCTTCCCATCCTCTATTGATGGAAAGACAGACTAGCTTCAACATTTTGGCCATTCTCAAATAAAAGTGTGCGCTTCTGTGAGTACTTCTGTAGGATTAACGGAAATACGTTCTCTGTGTCGGCGGTTATGCATATTCAGAATGGTGTGAAATCCCACAAAATCACCCTCCGAGAGGTCATGCCCTGAAAACCCTGGCTCACTGTGGATGCTGTGCTCCTCAGCCCCGGCCTTTACCAATATTTTGATTTCTTGATTGGTCTTAAAGCGGATTCCGGCATCCTGGTACTTTGATTCCCATTCGATAATCACCCAAGAAGTTGAGCCCCCTTCCCTCACTTTCCTGGCCTTTCTCTCTTCTGTTATTTATCTCCTTATCATTGTTCTCCTGTGTCTTATCTTTTTGTTGTTGTTGTTCCTCCTCCTCACTGGAGCATGTTTTTTTTTTTCCCCACCGATTTTCAGAGAGAGTGAAAGGGAGGGCAGGCCGACCCTCTATCCACCGAGCCACGCCGGCCAGGGCCCTTCTTCATTTTAACACGTAGGTACCCGTCCCTCTTGTGTCTGTCTACATTTCCCGCCCGTCTTGCCTCCCATTTCCCACGATAGGCGAACCCACGTGTCACGAGTTACAATGTAAACATCAAGACGCGTAGGAAGGGCCGGGGGGGGGGGGGGGGGACACAAAGGGCCGCGTTGCGAGCGTCGGCGTGGAAATCGGGCCCCGGGCGGGGGATCTCCGGAGGGAAATGTGCCCAGCAGCCGCGAAGCCGGGGATGGAAGTCTTTCTTTCCATCTGGAACCCGGCGTCTACCAAACAGTGGCCACATTGTGCGTCTTCCCCGGAAGAGCGCCGCGTTGCCTGGCTACGAGGCAATGTATATATATATATGACTTGGCAGCCGGCCTGGCTCTGTAGCTCCGAGGCACATTCCAGGGTGGGATGCGAGCTGGGGTTCCAGGGACACGCGGCAGGAAAGGCTTAACCCCTTCTTCTTCTCCTCAAGGGTCTTGTGCTGAGCGGCTTTCCAGGCTCCCACGATCCCGACCTGGTCAGCCGACATCCGAGGTCTTGGCTTTTCTTTCCTTCCTGGCAAAATGGCGCGAGGGTCCTTCCCAGGATCCAACATGGCGGCGAGCAAAGGCCGAAATCCGGGAGACTCAGCACCCACCCGGCACTTCCTGTGCCCCACTTCCGGCTTCCGGGACATGGTAGTATTCCCAAACCCCGGCGTTCGGGATTCAACATCCGAAACCCAACATCCGAAAGAGGTTCTTTTTTTTTTTTTTTTTTTTTTAAATATATTTTATTGGTTTTTTACAGAGAGGAAGGGAGAGGGAGAGAGAGTTAGAAACATCCATGAGAGAGGAACATCGGACAGCCGCCTCCTGCACGCCCCCTACTGGGGATGTGCCCGCCACCAAGGTCCATGCCCTCGACCAGAATCGAACCCGGGACCCTTCAGTCCGCAGGCCGACGCTCTATCCACTGAGCCGCACCGGTTTCGGCCGAAAGAGGGTCTTGCTGTTCAGACAGGGCCTGGCTCAGACCCTGGCTGGGGTTGCGGCTTTGGGATGCTGGTTTCGTGTCCGAAACCCGAGGACAGTTACTCTTAATCTTGGTTGGGTTGTGTGGGACAGGGAACTTACAGAACCTGCCTGGACAGGGTGGGGAGGTGAAGTAGCCACGTCCTGCTTCCCTTCCCTCCTTCACTTCTCTTTCGCATGCTTACCATGGGGTGCCTCTCTGGTAACCCTCACAGCTTCAGCGACACCCTACCCTGCTGATTCCGCTTATGACTTCCCTGTGCTTTCCGTACCAGTTAATATCCAAGGAGGGATGTGCCAGCCCACAAGGTCCTGCCTCCCTGCGCCCTATGGCTGACCACTACGCTTGGGCCTCACTAGTCTTCCTTTTGTTCTTCGATGTACCCAGGTTAATTCCCACCTTATATCCACTGCACCCATCCAAAGCATACCTTCAAGATCAAGTTCAGGCTCCATGAGGCTCACTGTGATCTCCTCTGCAGCCATACTCCACCGTACCCCACCATGACCCCCTCCACACACTAGTTAGAGCAAACTACTCTGGTTCCTTCAACTTTCTCACCCTTAAACTTTTGCACATGCCCAATCTGAATTCTCATTTCTCCCATTTCCTTTTCAGCAAATTCCTGCTCAGCTCTGAGGCCTCATTGCATAGGTTACTTCCTCCAAGAAGGGCGTCTGGAGGCCCCACAAAAGACATTTGGTGCCCAAGATGCATAATAATGGTTTGCTCTATGTAACACTCCTCCTTGTTTTTTGGGGGACAATGACCCTACCCCTTCTTTTGGGGGCTGCTTATCCTTTACCCATATTCCCACCAAAGGTGGTCTGTTGTATTATTCTGTGTGCCCTGCCACGGGGTCAGTGTGTGGCCCAAGCCCGGCCAGTTAACCTTCTTCTTGGGACAAGGGAAGCAAGACTATGCCTTGCGGATGGATAACCTAGGAATAGCACTGTTCTGACCTCATGGGCAAGTCTTGCATGGCAGCACACAGCCAACACGTAGACTCAAGTGGTAGAGAGACAGCTGTTGGCTGCATCCCATCACCCTGAGCCCAGCTACACTCCTTCCCTCTCTGGGATTTGGTTACTGGAGCCAAGACATTCCTCCTCTTTGCCTACACCAGTTTGAGTTGTCATTTGTAACCCTCTACAGCCAGCTGCACCCCCGCTGTTCTGCAGATGTTGGCCAATTGAAAACTCTCATGTGTGGGGGAAGCTAAATGTGAACTAAATTGGGCTTCATACCCTTCTAACCAGGAGACTACCCAGGGGGAACCACTGCCACAGTGATGCTCCCTCATTCGTGCAAATCCATCTTTAAAATATTTTTTAAATTAATGGTAGAGGGATTTTGTTGTTCCATTTATTTACGAATTCATTGGTTGATGCTTATATGTGCCCCGGCCAGCGATTGAACTCACAGCCTTGGCGTATTGGGACGACGCTATAACCAGCTGAGCTATGAGGCTGGACCAAATCCACCTTAATGTATGAACTGCTCTGTGAGGGAACTAGCTATACAGGGACACGTCTGCTTTCTGATGCCCTGCTGGATGAGAATTCTGCTTAAAATGAACAGAATCCTAGAGACACAGCATAACATAGGGCAGTTGAGGATAGAATCTAGATTTATTCTGCCTGGACCTCAACTCGGACTCCATCAATTACTCACTATGTGCCTGTGAACAAGTTACCAAGCTTCTCTGTACCTCAGTTTCTTCTTCTGTAAAGCAGAGGTGACGATGAAAACCAAAGTATGACCTAATGGGATTGTAAAGAGGGACAAAGTCAGACAATCTATGCAAAACACACAAATCCATGCCTCACGTCTAGTCAGCCCCAAAGAAGCGCAAACTTTGACCAGCCCCCACATGCTGAATGTCGAATAGAAGGAACTGGGCAGAAATAGTTGCTGCTCCGTGAGAAACATGTGCGTAAAGAGAGAAAACACGAATGTGGATGCGCATTGGGCGGACCTGAGTATTTTAGTATCGGAACACAGCTGCCCTCCTTGGTTTTTCTTATAGTCGCTACCGTGTCTCCAACCGCACATGTTGTCTTTACCCGAAAAGCATTCACCACATCTCTTCTGAGATGACCCCATCTTTCACGTTCATTTCATGTTTGCAGGCGGGGCTAATCCTCCTTTCCCCGGAGCGCGTCCCCCCCCCCCCCCCCCGCCCCTGGCCGTGACTCCGGGAGTGGGCAGAGGACCCAGGTCTGGCCAAGGAGAGCCATATGTCCTCCTGGCCTCATGATTGTTTCAAGGATGGGCCTGAAACGATCCAAGCAAGGCCACCGGGTAGTGAAGACCAGGAGGTGAGGATTAGTGGGGGTCATCTTGGAGGCTGGCTACTATAGTGGACAGTGAGAAAGGAAGAAAGTCAGGGGAGAGCGTCGTCCTGGGGGTCTGGTGATACCAATCCCCACGGCATCCTGGTTCTATTAAGAAGGAAGGGATGGGCCCTGGCCAGGTAGCTCAGTTGGTTAGAGCATTGTCCTGATATGTCAAGGTTGAGGGTTCAATTCCTGGTCAGGGCACATACAAGAATCAACCAATGAATGCATGAATAAATGGGACAACAAATCTCTCTCCTCCTCCTCCTCCTCCTCCTCCTCCTCCTCCTCCCTCCTTCCCTCTTCTTCTTCTCTCTAAAATTAATAAATAAATAACAAGAAGAAGAAGGAGGGAATGATAAACTATCAAGTACTTCTAAGTGCTGAAACTCAACCATTGGGTTTGTCAATATGGGGCTATTGGTGATGCAGGAGAGGGGAAGAATGCTAGAATGATGCCCTTGAACAGAGAGGAGAACGGGATCCAAGTGGAGAAGGGTGGCCTTGGGGAGGAACATGGCAGCTCGTACGTGGCAAGAGGAGAAGGAGGACTCTCAGGGTCCTGATGCTGGTGTGAAGGCAGTGTTGGAGGAATGCGGCTGCGCCCTTTGGACTCCAACAGTATCTGTGAAGAAGGTCTGGCACCAAGTGGAGCACCGAGTGGCCACACCTTGAACACTGGGCTTCAACCAGCGCAACTCTTCAGGGATGAGGCAATACAGTGCTGTGGTTTAAGAACCAGGACTAGCGTTCCCAAACCAGCTGGGTTCAAATCTTGGCTGTGCTGTGTATCCACCGGAGGGTTATCGCGAGAACCCGCTGTGAGAATGCTTAGCTCACCTACTTATCTTTTTTTTAATATAGTGTTTTTAAAATATATTTTGTTGATTTTTTACAGAGAGGAAGGGAGAGGGATAGAGAGTTAGAAACATCGATGAGAGAGAAACATCGATCAGCTGCCTCCTGCACACTCCCCACTGGGGATGTGCCTGCAACCAAGGTACATGCCCTTGACCAGAATTGAACCTGGGACCCTTCAGTCTGCAGGCCAATGCTCCAGTGGTTCTCAACCTTTCTAAAGCCGCAACCCTTTAGTACAGTTCCTCATGTTGTAGTGACCCCCACCCATAAAATTATTTTTGTTGCTACTTCATAACTGTAATTTTGCTACTGTTATGAATCGTCATGTAAATACCTGTGTTTTCTGATGGTCTTAGACTCTACAGCAGCGGTTGAGACCCACAGGTTGAGAATCGCTAGCAGGTTCACCTAAGACCATTGGAAAACACAGGTATTTACATGACGATTCAAAACAGTAGCAAAATTACAGTTATGAAGTAGCAACAAAAATAATTTTATGGGTGGGGGTCACCACAACATGAGGAACTGTACTAAAGGGTCGCGGCTTTAGAAAGGTTGAGAACCACTGCTCTATCCACTGAGCCAAACCGGCAAGGGCTCACCTATTTATTTATTTTTAATTTATTTTTTTAAATATATTTTATTGATTTTTTTACAGAGAGGAAAGGAGAGGGATAGAGAGTCAGAAACACTGATGAGAGAGAAACATCGATCAGCTGCCTCCTGCACACCTCTCACTGGGGATGTGCCCGCAACCAAGGTACATGCCCTTGACTGGAATCGAACCTGGGACCCTTCAGTCTGCAGGCCGACGCTCTATCCACTGAGCCACACCGGTTAGGGCCCACCTATTTATTTTTGATGAATGGTCCTTACTGCGAGAATGAGACAGTATTCAGTGACATTCAAGAAGAAAGGTATCAGGAATGTGTAAGGCTTCCAAAAATGTATGTCCCTCACTTATTGTATATTATTATTATGTTATAAATAACATATAATTAAATATGTAATATTATATACTAACATGTAAATAAATGTTTTTTTGAACCATTTTCTAGGTATTTATATATTTTTATTCCACAAGGTTTATATCCGTACGGTGAAAATAAATTTTAATGACGGGATGTCACTAGTTTATTATAAAAGGGAAAAGGGAATTATTTACATGATGAAAAATTTTAGAACTTCAATGGAATGGGCAGCTTCACGTGATGCTGTTTTCTTTTTTTAATTTAATTTTATTTCTCCCGTCACCGTTTATCCCCTGGATGCCCTCATCCACTCCCACCCCCGTGATGCCATTTTCCAGTGATTTACTTCCGTCCACATACTTTCCAGAAAGGTCACCATCGCTAAACAGGAAGGCATCCTCGCGGTCCAGAACGACGTCGGTGCCTCCAGGTTCTGGAGGAAGAACTTGATCTCCCACTTTCCCGCAAACAGGGAAGCTCTCCGCCCTTCCCTGTGGAGCCGGATCCAACAGCTACAGCAGCTCCCTCCTCCTGCGGCGGGCAGCGCTTTTCCTGGAGACGTTTCTGGAAGCACCATGCCTCCTTTGGCGCCTCTCAACAGCACACTCAGTCAAAGGCGGGGAGACACGCTCTGGAAGCCCGTCTTGCCACATCCAGGCCACCGCCGCTCCTAACTCTGCTCTCCAACCCCGGCGGCAAGGAGAGATTTCTAGATGTGCTCGTCTTTTTTTTTTTTTTTTTTAATTTAAATTTATTTTTATTGTTGAGGGCGTCACAGATGTCCCCCCCGGCACCCCCGCTCTGTCCGCCCTCCGACCAGCTCCCATCCCACCCACGCCTTCATCGAACCACTGCCTGTGTCCAGGAGCTGTGCATGATGTACGCACTAATCTTAGACACAGTGACATGTAAATAAATCGTGTTCTGGGTGATCATACATGCTAACACGGTAGAGTCGTCTTGCTGGGGAATGCACACATGGTCGCCGCGGCGGGGGGCCTGGTGAAATAGTGTTCGGAAGCAGGGCGCCCGCAGAGCAAACGACGAACCGCGAGTTGAATGTTGGACTGAGCCTTGCAGAGGGAGCCACCACGCTCGATGATCTTTGGTCTGGCAACCGAAAGCTGGCGAAAGCCTTTCTCCTACAGAAATGCCCCGGAAAAACAGAAGGCCCTGCACCATCGCCCCATCGCCCAAGGGCTTCCTTTACAGGACGAGCTAACCTTCCCGGGCCAGGAGCAAATCCTGGCGTTTTCACTCCCTCCTCATTGTCTGGTTTGGGGATGCCGGGGATTTAAAAACAGAAAACCTTTTCCTTTTTCTTCTTTTTTTTACGTCCCAGGACAATGCGCCTCCCTAAGATGAGAGGGTAGGCGAGCCCGTATGCTATTCATTTGCAAAGTGGTTGAAGGGCCACAGGGAAAGGGGGACCAGAGGGCCCCTCGCTGGGAAATGGCTTCTCATAAACAAGCCTCCTTTCTTCCGCCCTCGGAGGGCGCGCCCGCCGGCCTCCGGGGTTACCAGCAACCTAATTGGAAGGCCACAGCCCTAATGACCTTCAGGTCGCAGATTGATTGGGGGGCCTCCAGCCCTCTGGCCCACTCCGTCTCCCCTGGGACGCTCCCAGGCAGCCACCCCAGACTGAGGGACGCCAGGAGCCTCCTCGCCTTAATCCCTCCAGCTGGGGCGAGAGGCCCTCGCCAGGGCTTGGAAGGAAGCCGGCCTGTTCCCCTGACCCCTCCACCCTCGGTCTTCCACCTCGGCGGAGGGCGGGGGCGGGGGGGGGGTTGCCTGCGGTCCCTGCACAACATGCAAAAGCGACTTCTGCGCCATTGAGGTGGGGAACACGATCTTGCTGGGAAGGCAAAGCAAAGGATTACTGGGTCCCCATCCCAGAATGGGGGAGGCCTGGACCCGAGGAATGTCTCCATATTCGGGAAGGGAGCGAGCACCTAGTAAATGCCTCCATATCCAGGAAGCGGGTAGAGACCTTGCCTCTTCTTACAACCCCCCCCTGCCCCGCCCCCTTTCTGGAGCAGGCAACCCAATAAAAAGCTGTCTCCAGCTGAAGTGAGAAAGATTCAAGAACGGTTCAGGCAAGAACCGGAACTTCCCACCTCCCGCCTTTCCAGCCTCATCCAGGCCCAGCCTCCCCTAAGCCCCCAGAGGCCTCAGGTTTCTGCATACCAAAGGAGGGGTGCGGGGAGGGAGGGGCGGAGGGGTTTCACCTCATTAACCCGGCAATCAAAGAGCAGGAAGGCTCCCACGCTCCCGCCGGGTGCAGAGCCCTCTGGGGCACCTGGAGCTACTTTCTGTTTCTTAGATGCCATATTGCCATGCAGGGCCTGGCGGGTCTCCTCCGGAAGCTCCCTTTCTCCCTTCAGGGTGTCGACCAGAGGGACTGGGAGAGACCCCCCGTCTTGGGAAAGTTAGGTGTAAACTCCGAATAACATTCTATGGGCCACCAAACAATGGGTCATTCACTCATTCAACAAGTATTTTTGCATGCCTCCTTCCCAGGGCTAAATTCTGGGGAGGCCTGAGAGCCCAGGAAGAGATATGTTCCTTTTCCTCTAGCGGGGAGGAGCGGGGACCTGACTAAAGAAGGCAAGGCAATTTTTAAAGGTAACTGGAGACCACCAATGATTTCTCGGCTATGGCACCGGAAACGAAGGCAAAAGTAGACAAGTGGGACATCTAACAACCTTTGTGCATGAAAGGAAACCATCAGCTACGGGAAAGGGCAGCCTGTGGAATGGGGGAAACTGTATTTGCGGCCCTGGCCCGGGCGGCTCAGTGGGTTAGAGCATCATCCCTAAAGGCCAAGGTTGCAGGCTGGATTCCGGGCAGGCACATACAAGAATCAACCAATGCAGCCCTGACCGGTGTAGCTCAGTGGATAGAGCGTCGGCCTGCGGACGCAAGAGCCCCAGGTTCGATTCCAGGCAAGGGCATGTACCTTGGTTGCGGGCACATCCTCAGGAGTGGGTGTGCAGGAGGCAGCTGATCGATGTTTCTAACTCTCTATCCCTCTTCCTTCCTCTCTGTAAGAAAATCAATAAAATATATTTAAAAAAAAAGAATCAACCAATGAATACATACATACGTGGAATAACAAATGGATCTCTCTCTTTTCCTCTGCCTTTCTCTCTCTAAAATCAACATGTAAAAAATTTAAAAGAAAATATTCGCAAATGATATATCTGACAAGGAGTTAATATTTAAAACATATAAAGAACTCCTAAACTCAACACACATAAATAAGTAAACCCGCTTGAAAAATGGGCAAAGGGCTTCACTAGGCATTTCTCCAAAGATGATATGCAAATGACCAACAGTACATTATGCTCAACACCATTAATTATCAGAGCATGCAAATAAAAACCACAATGAGATATCTCATCACATCCATTAGGATGGCTATTATTAGGGAGGAAGGAAGGAAGGAAGGAAGGAAGGAAGGAAGGAAGGAAGGAAGGAAGGAAGGAAGGAAGGAAGGAGAAAGAAAGAGAAGTGTTGTCAAGGATGTGGAGAAGTTGAAAGCTTGTGCGCCGTTGGTGGGATGATAAAATGGTGCAACTGCTATGGAGAACAGTATGGAGAGTCCTCATATGGAGAACTACCATATGACCAAGCAACTCTACTTTTGGGTATCTATCCCCCAAAATTAAAGGCAGGGTCTCCCATCCATGTTCACAGCAGCATCATTCACAACAGCCAAGCCATGGAGGCAACTCAAGTGTCCATCAGTAGGTGACTGGAAAGACAGGTGGCCCATCCGTACCACAGAATTTCGTCCAGTCTTACAAAAGGGAGGGAATCCTGACACGTGATGCAACATGGATGAACCTGGGGGAGGTTATGCTAAGTGGCTTAAGCCAGACACAAAAGGACAGATATTGAATGAATCCACTTAGGTGACGTATTCAACTTCATAGAGACAGAAAGTGGGTGCTGGGAAAGGGGGAACAAAGAATTAGTGTTGAATGGGTTTATAAATAGAGAATGCATCCATTATCCACAGCAAAGAACGGGTGTTAATTATGGAGAGGGAGGGTGTCAGGGGCGTTCTCAGAAAAGACCCCACTCACGAGGTGACGTTTACGCTGAAACACGAACGGGAGTTCGGGTGAAGCTCTGGGGGAAGAACGTACAGCAGAAGTGGAGATGATGGAGAGAACAGTGTTGGGAGGAGGGAGAGAAACCTAGGATGGACAGGGCTCAGCAAGTGAAGTGGAAGGTCGGAGGAGAGGAGACTAGGGTAAGGGTATTGGGAATATTGCAATCCATCATAACATCTAGAATCATTACTTCTATCATAATTATCATCGATGTCCAGACAGAGACGGAAGTCAGGGCGTCCATCAGCACGATGAATCCTTTAACCAGACGATGTCCCCTAGCAGGGAGCGGGGTGAAGCAGGTCCCTTCTACACGCTGCCCCCCTCCTTCCCCTACTCACCAGCTGCACCCCTGGCCCCCGGCCTTGGTGAAGTTTATAGTCTAACATGGATGAGTGATGTCACAACAGCCTATGAATGACCTGGAGGTAGGGTACTTGAGTAGCACAGAAGGGGAAACCACCCAATGGTAGCTATTCGGGAGCAGAGAGCTCCTCCAGAGAGGGCCACCCACGTGTTTCCCCATTTGTTGACCCTGCAAAGTGTCCTTGGATCCAATGACAGCTGTGGGGGTGGAGAGGGCTCCAGGCAGGAAGAATCGGGAAGAAGGAAGGGAACCCAGTCCATCCCTAATCCAACACAGTTGTCCTGGCTTTGAAAGGAATAGGTTATCGGGGCTGGCCTGTCCCCCACCAGTTCTCCCTTTTAGAGGAGACTGTTTTATGCTCTCACGCTAATCAAGGACAATGTGCCCATGGGGGCTACTTTAGAAATTTCAGGAAAATACCGTAAGGGGGGGGGGGGAATATGAAAGTCACCAGCCAGTGGACCCACCAGGGGTGGTTCTGGAAATAGTAGTTTCACCCATTCGTTTCGAGGCAAATACAGTCATGAAAACCACTTTTAATGAAATGGTGAGCATACCAGTCATTCAGGCATCCGTTCAACGTTTTGTAAGTGAGTGCTTACTATGTGCAAAGCGCTGTTTTAGGGGGCAGGTCTACAGCAGCGAACAAAGCTAAGTCCCCCAGCCTTTACAGAGCTGGCGTTCTGCACGATGCGCATGTTGAGTTTTGCGTTTAACATGATCTCATCAGCGCTCACACCTTTTAAAAAATAAATTTGAGAGAGAGAGAGAGGAAGGCAGAGTGAGCAAGAGAGAGAGAGAAACATTGGTGTGTTGTTCCCCTTATTCATGCACTCACTGGGTGCTTCCTGTGTGTGCCCCGACGGACCCCGAAACCTTGGCGTATGGGGACGGCACTCTAACCAACTGAGCTACCCAGCCAGGGCTAAACATTCTTTAGAGACGTAACTTGTACCGACAGCTTACATTTTCATCTTTGCGATACACCAAAATGTATTTGCCATTCAGAAATGACTGGACTTTCAGCTTCTTTCTAAATTTCTTTTCTTTTTTTAAAATATATTTCATCGGTTTTTTTTTTTTACAGAGAGGAAGGGAGAGAGATAGTCAGAAACATCGATCAGCTGCCTCCTGCGCGCCCTCCACTGGGGATGTGCCCGCAACCCAGGTCCATGCCCCTGACCGGAATCGAACCCGGGACCCTTCGGTCCGCAGGCCAACGCTCTATCCACTGAGCCACACCGGTTTCGGCTAAATTTATTTCCATGAATGTGAAAAAGAGCAGGAATGGCCGTTCTTGTACATGTGCTGTTTGGGGCCTTCTGTGTTTCTTTCCTAATGAAGACTCCCCAGGAGCACAATTATTTGGTCAACGGGAAGAAATAGTTGCAGATTCTTGATATAATTAAATCCCAGAGGGTTAACTGCTCTTAAGGTTTAGGGGTACTTAGTCCACCCTTTTTTTCTTCTCTGTTAAAATTTTTAGCCCTGGCTGGTTTGGCTCAGTGGACAGAGCGTCGGCCTGCAGACTGAGGGGTTCCGGGTTCAGTTTCGGTCAGGGGCACATGCCTGGGTTGCGGGCTCGATCCCCACTGTGCAGGAGGCAGCCAATCGGTGATTCTCTCTCATCATTGATGCTTCTATCTCTCCCTTTCCCTTCTTCTCTGAAATCAATTTAAAAAATTTATATTTAGTCATAACTAAAGATAGAGTATTTCCTTGTTAGAGTGCTACATTTTAAAGTTGTGTTTGTTAGTTAATAACATTAATTCTGATGCTATAGTAGATCTTATTGTCTTAGTTACTCAGTTTTTAAACATGAACTGAATTTGTGGCATGTGTCAGGTATGGGTTAAGTTGAGATTTTTTTATGTTTGCTAGTTTTTGTTCTTAAACAGAGTTTTTTGGGGGAAGGTAACAGACAGCCTTAAAAAAAAAAAAAAAGGCTTCTGAATGTTTTCTCAGACCATAACCATATTTTAAAAACTTAAAAAAATAAAATAAAACACAGCTTTTAAAGTACTTAAGGTTGAAAATATGAAATATTTTCTAAAGGAAAACAAAACTGATTTTTTTCAGTCCGTTTAACATAAGTAACTGAGTGTTCATTCATGCAACTAATTTGATTGTCGACTTCCTTTTCTTATTTATTCAGAGACTAGAAATGAAAGGCGAACTTTCTTGCCTTTTAAATGTCCAAGCAACTGATTAGTTTAGAATGTCTTTTTTTTTTCTATGCGTATCCATCCATCCATCCACCTACTTGTCTATCTATCTATCTAGACTTTGTCACAGGGGAGGGTGGGTGGGAAGAGATCAACCAATGAACTGGTATGCATATATGGACACAGACAATGGGGTGGTGAGGGCCTGCAGCGGGCAATGGAACGGGCTGGGAAAGGTTAATGGGGGGAAAGGGAGGCCCTGTATGATACTTTCAACAATAAAGATTAAAAGAAAAAAAGAAACCGCATTGTGTCTGAAATCTTGATATTATATAGTTTTTTGCCTCATCACTAGCCCCTGTCCCTCCAGGTCTTCCCTTCCCCCACCCACCCACCCACCCAATTCACACACAAAATTCTGTGATCTTATGGCCACACTTAGTCTACGACATCTGATTCAGCACGATGAACTACCCTATGACCCAGCAGCTCTACTTTTGGGTATCTATCCCCGAAAATTAAAGGCAGGGTCTCAAATCCCTCCTTGTCTCATTCAGATCCCATGGCCCCGTCTGACAGCAAACTCCGTATTAGGGTTCTCTTTAGATGTGACAAATGGTCACAAACCTAGCGGCTTCAAACAACACCCCTCTATCATCTCACAATTCCATAGGCCAGAAGTCCGGGCCCATTCGGTTGGGCTCTTAGCTTCGGGTCTCACGAGGCGAGGCTGAAACCAAGGTACGGGCTGGGGTCGAACTTCTATCTGGCGGCTTCGGAGAAGGATCTCCTTCTGAGGATCCACGTTCACACCCCTCCTTCACCGTTACTGATTGTAATAACCCGTCTCCAAGATGGCTCTCGCCCACCTTCACCTCCTTGTAAAGTGCTCTCCCACCCTGAGCAGGGATGTGTAACCGACAGCAGAAATGACCAGGTGGGACTGCCCGGGCTAAGTCGGAAAAGACACTGAGGCTTCTGCCTCGTTCTTTCTTGGATCAGACACACTCTGGGGGAAGCCAGCCGCCATGTTGCAAAGAGACTCAAGCAGCTCAGTGGAGATGCCCTGTGTGGGGGGGAACTGAGGCTGCCTGACCGCAGCCAGCATCCACTTGCCGGGAACTTGAATGAGCCGTCCTAGAGTGGATCTCCTTCCCCCCTAATCAAGCCTTCTGATGACTGCAACCTTGACCTACATCTTTAAATATATATATATATATATTTTTATTGATTTCAGAGAGGAAGGGAGAGAGTTAGAAACATGATGATGAGAGAGAATCATGGATTGGCTGCCTCCTGCACGCCCCACATCGGGAACTGAGCCCGCAGCCCGGGCCTGGGCCCTCAGACCCTGGGAATCAGACCGTGACCTCCTGGTTCATAGGTGGACGCTCAACCGCTGAGCCACACCGGCCAGCCTTGTCCTGCACCTTTTCTCTTGTCATTTTTGTTATGGTGGCAAGATACATGTAGCGTCCAATTTGCTATCTTAGCCATTTTTTAAAAATATTTTTTTATGGGTTTCAGAGAGAAAGGGAGAGGGGGGGAGAGAGAGAGAGAAACATCAATAATGAGAATCATTGATTGGCTGCCTCCTGCTCGCCGCCCGCCCCCCCCCCCCCCCCACTGGGGTTGGAGCCTGCAACCCTGGCCTATGCTCTAACTGGGAATCAAACCGTGATCTCCTGGTTCATGGGCCAATGCTCAACCACTGAGCAACACGGGCTGGACCCCATCTTAACCATTTTTTTAAAAAAATATATTTTATTGATTTTTTACAGAGAGAAAGAGAGAGGGATAGAAAGCTAGAAACATCGATGAGAGAGAGACATCGATCAGCTGCCTCCTGCACACTCCCCACTGGGGATGTGCCCGCAACCAAGGTACATGCCCTTGACCAGAATCAAACCCGGGACCCTTCCGTCCGCAGGCCGACGCTCTATCCAGCTGAGCCACACCGGTTAGGGCCCCATCTTAACCACTTTTAAGTGTACAGTCCAGTGGTATGAAACACACTCAAAGCGTCGTGCAGCCATCACCACCACCGTCTCCAGAATGCCTTTCATCTTGTAAAACCGAAACTCTGTCTCCATGAAACAGTGACTCCCCCTTTGTCGCCTCCCCAACCCCTCCTGGCCCCCAGCACCCACCATTCTTCTCTCCATCTCTACGTGTAACCGAACAGAAAGAGAATTCCTCCACCCAGCACACGGCAGAGCCGAACACTGAACATTGACAACTGCAGTGGAGGAATTAAGGTTGCTTTATGGTGGGAGTCACACAAGGAAAATGGGAAGCTTTCGCTTAAAACCCAGACCCCCCAGTGGCTTACAATGTGTGTGTGTGCGTGTGTGTGGAGGGGGGTGTTTATAAAGGCAAAAACATCACGAACAGTCGTGAGGACAGGGTTCAGGGTCATGGCTGTGTCGATCGGTTCGCTCTTGTGCAAGCTTCAGCCATTTCATCTGGTTGACTCAGTGCTTAGAGGCATGTTGTCCGGGGGTCCCATGACTATGGCCAGGTAGTCTTTCGTGCTTACAGAGCTCTGCAAAACATCTTGGGGATTATAAGTCAGTGATGTTATCTGAAGGGCAGAAAAAAAAACACACAAAAAAAACAAAAAACCAGAGCTGTATAGCCTGTGTTTAAAAGACTGCATTCTTCTGTTATCTTAAAGCAAAGTATATATTTTTATGCTTATCCCTGAAACTTGCTTATCCCTCGGGGCCCCGTGACATGACTACATTCCAGTGCGGTTACAACCCTTCAGGGAGCTAATTTAATAATTGTCTCTGAGATGGAAGTTCCAGTATCCCTCATCTGTTCTGCTTTGCTATCAGTTTCCACTGGCAGTGCCTCCTGTCAATGGAACCATACTGTATTTGTCTTTCTGAGATTGGCCTTGCAAGGATTCCGGCTTCTCCCCATCCCTGTGAACATTTTGTTACCGGTTGTGTTGTGTTGTTTTGATTTGACAGTAGCTATCCCTCTGGTGTGAGGGGTTGGGGCGGTACTTTGCTGTGGAAATGCGTGTGTGTGTGTGTGTGTGGTGTTTATTTTTTATTTTTGTTTTTTGTTAATCCTCGCCCGAGGATATTTTTCCATTGATTTTCAGGGAGAGTGGAAGAGAGAAGGAAAGACAGAAACATCGATGTGAAAGAGAAACTCGTCCACTGGTTGCCTCCTGCACATGCCCCGACCAGGGCCTGGGCTGGGGAGGAGCCCGCAGCCGAGCTATGTGCCCTTGACCAGAATCGAACACAGAACCCTTCGGTCTGCAGGCCGACGCCCTATATCCACCGAGCCAAAGCAGCCAGGGCCGTGTGTGTGCATTCGACCCACACGGAGGATACGTTTACTGATTTTAAAGAGAGAGAGTGAAACATAGATGTGAGAGAGAAACATCCATCAGCTGCCTCCTGTACAAGTCCTGACTGGGTCTGAACCTGACCCCTAGGTATGTGCGCTGCCCAGGCATTGGACCTGCAACCGTTTTGGTGCATGGGACAGCAATCCAACACAGCCGGAGCTGCTATGGAAGGGTTTTGTTTGTTTGTCTTGGAATCCTCACCCGAGGATACGTTTCCATTGATTTCTAGGGTGGAAGGGAGAGGGAGAAACAGAGAGAGAGACAGAGAGAGGAACCTCCATGTGAGAGAGACACATTGATTGGTTGCCTCCAGCATGTGCCCAGACCGGTGGCAGGGATCAAGCCTGCAACCGAGGTATGTGTCCCTGACTGGAATTGAACCTGAGGACCTTCCGTCTGTGGGCTGGCGCTCTGTCCACTGAGCCAGACTGTTCAGGGCTGTGAAAGGGTGTTAAGGTGGAGAGACACGCGTGTGTTTTCACATTCATCCGAAAGCTGGTTGGAGAATGACTGTGAGGGGTCCGGGAGCATGCTGGGAGGCACCTAACATAGTGGTCACCGGAGAGAAGATGGCAGTTGCCTCCACAGGAGGAGGATGGGGATGGAGAGCAGTAAGGAGGTTTGAGGGTGATCTTGATGGCAGGGACAGAAGAGAAAAAAGACTGCAGTTGGGAGAGCAATTTCTGTCTGGAAATCTCACTAGAACATGAACACAAGGCCCAGTGTCCAGATGAAAATTTTAGGTCAACATCCTTCCACGGAATTTCCCCCCTGATTCATGAGCTGACGGCTGGCTGGAGTCCAAGCTATGTATACATCAACATCTAATAATTAACGAAGGGACCTGTGTTCTTGGATGGGCACAGTGTGCCCAGTATTCCAGAAAATGCCCATTTACAGAGCGTAAGAAGCTGTGAAGACCAACCGTCTGCTATGCAACTGTGTCCGTGGTTCCTCGTTTTAATATGTTTCCCCCTCAATATTCAGGATACTGACCATCTTACACCAGCGTTTTCTAATGCATCGAGTGTGTTTCATTTCACTTAGCACAAAGTAGGTCTATAAAGGATGTTTCTCAAGCTCAATAAAAAAACACACACAAATTTAATTATAAACCAATGAAAATAATTTCACTTTTATTACTTTGTCATCTCATTCTGCGACTACGACTCTCAAAAGAGGGGTGATTTGGACACCCCCCCCCCAGGGGACAGTTGGCAATGTCTGCAGGTAATATTGGTGGGACAACAGAGTGTGGACACCGGGGATGCTACTCACCATTCTATACCTCAGAACAGCCCCCACAGCAAAGAGTGGTCCCAGATGTTAGTAGGACTGAGGTTGACAAACCCAGCCCAGCTCTGTGGCTACCTAAACACACACACACACACACACACACACACACACACACACACACTCACACGCACACAGCAATATTCATAGCCATGGTCTGTTTTGCAATGAGTTATACGGCATCGTGGTTAGAAAAGAAACTGTACAAACTTGGCTTCAAGGAAACTCTACAACTCCCAAAGCGTGTGAGCCTAATGGGCTTTCGTGAAGGAGCTTAGTTTGGTTGTAAGGGGAGGTGCCGGTTGCTTTGACACAGAGTGGTAAAATCTTGTTTCTGTGGGGAATTCCTTGTGGGGTGGGCAGGAAGGGGAGCAGAACACCATCAGGAGACCCATGGAGTAACCCAGGGGAAAGATGTGGGGGAGGGAAGGGGTAGACTGGAAGTCCTGCAAAGGGAGAGGAAGAGGGCTGGTCTGAAGGTGAAGCTTGGGGAATACAATCGACAGGACTTGCGGCTTGTGCGACAGGGAGACTGTGGACAGGGTCTGCGCTGACATCCATGCTTTTGCCCCCATCCATGCCTTTCCCTTCCCCCAGGAGACGTGTGGGTAGGTCTTGGATTCCCAGAGACTTTGGAAGTTAATGAGCAGCCAAGGTTTTCCTCCCTGAGAACAAGAAAGCAATGCCTTCCAGAGTAGGAAGACCAGCCCAAACAGGACAAGTCCGGAAGCAGCTCAGGCCATTTTTACTGCTCTCCTTCTCCTACGCTCCCCTCCCCAGGAGGCAGATTTGGGGAGAAGATTGGAAATGGCCAAGAACAAATTTCTCCTGGAAATGGGAGCCAACGCTTGGCCCCAGAGGGGCCAGGGCTCCCGCTGCCACCCTACCGAGCTTGAAGTACCTGGGGACCTGTTTTGCATTCATTGTGATTTCTAGAAACCTTGGTTGAAATATTATCTCCCTTGACCAGAGTTCTTTGGTGCCTCCTTAAGCTTTGGAAGACCGGGCTCACCCCAGCCTAGACCCTGATGCTGTGAGAAGCACAGCGCGCTGGTTCTTGCTTTTCACCTGGGAGGGCAGGACACGTGGAAAGAACGGACTCAGCTCTTTAGGGCTCTCGAACACGCTGAGGCAGAGGCTGGCTGGAGCGCCACGTATCCAAAGCCTCACAATTCTCCGTTCCACCTTTGCTCAAGGGACGTTAGGTTCCCCAAGTTGACACTGGGGGAGGGCAGGTAAGCGATGGGTGGGCAGTCCAGAACATAGAGGACTGATAAGAAATTTGGTTCAGACGGTGAACTCCTGGCGCGTATCCCAAAACCAGTGACAGTAAGGACTTTGCATCCCCCATTGGAGGAAAGAAACATGCTCCCAGGAAAGCACAGAGAGCTTAGAAATGCAGAAATAACCTGAGCCATATATGTAGCTGTGCATTTACTTTGTCAAAATACAAACAGCCCTAACTGGTTTGGCTCAGTGGATAGAGCGTCGGCCTGTGGACTCAAGGGTCCCAGATTTGATTCCGGTCAAGGGCATGTACCTTGGTTGCGGGCACATCCCCAGTGAGAGGCATGCAGGAGGCAGCTGGTCGATGTTTCTCTCTCATTGATGTTTCTAACTCTCTATCCCTCTCCCTTCCTCTCTGTACAAAATCAGTAAAATATATTTAAAAAAGAAAGAAAGAAACATTGATGATGAGAAAGGATCATTGATAGGCTGCCTCCTGCACCCCCCCACACTGGGGATCGAGCCTGCAATGTGGCTGCATGCCCCAACCGGAAGTTGGGGCATGCAGCCACATTGTGACCTCCTGGTTCCTAAGTTGATGCTCAACCCCTGAGCCACGCCAGCTGGGCACAGTGCTGAATTTTATTTAAGTATTATTTTAATCCTGACCGGATATATTTTTTATTGATTTTAGGGAGAGAGGAAAGGCCGGGGTGTGGGGTGTGGAGAGAGGAAGATCGATCAGCTGTCTGCTGTACGTGCCTGGATGGGGGATCAAGCCCAAACCTAGGGATGTGTCCTGACTGCATCCTTTTCGGTGTACGAGATGATGTTCAATCCAACTGAGCCGCGTGACGAGGGCCTGAATGTTATTTTATCTTTTAAAATACATTTTACTGATTTTTCACAGAGAGGAAGGGAGAGGGAGAGTTAGAAACATCGATGAGAGAGAAACATCCATCAGCTGCCTCCTGCACACCTCCTACTGGGGATGTGCCTGCAACCATGGTACATGCCCTTGACCGAAATGGAACCTGGGACCCTTGAGTCTGCAGGGCGACGCTCTGTCCACTGAGCCACACCGGTCAGGGCCTCACTTTTATTTTTTATCATCATCAGGGAGATCTGTGCTAGTCGGGCAGTATCTCCGTGCGGGCGGACCGATTTCATCCAGGGTTCGGAGTTCAGAGGTTGGAAGGCCTTCAGACACATGAGCAGGTTGACGTAATCTCTGAAACGACAGGTCTCTCCGGGGAGGCCCTTGTTGATTGGCGGGTGCCGGGGAGACCCCTGTTGATTGGCGGGTGCCGGGGAGACCCCTGTTGATTGGCGGGTGCCGGGGAGACCCCTGTTGATTGGCGGGTGCCGGGGAGACCCTTGTTGATTGGTGGGTGCCGGTGAGACCCTTCTTGATTGGCGGGTGCCAGGGAGAACCCTGTTGATTGGCGGGTGCCGGGGAGACCCCTGTTGATTGGCGGGTGCCGGGGAGACCCTTGTTGATTGGTGGGTGCCGGGGAGACCCCTGTTGATTGGCGGGTGCCGGGGAGACCCTTGTTGATTGGCGGGTGCGGTGAGACCCTTGTTGATTGGCGGGTGCCGGGGAGGCCCCTGTTGATTGGTTGGCGCTCAGAGGCTTAGTGTCCTGGATGGGCTCCTTCATTGGCTGACACGCTAGGCTGGCAAACCCGCCTTCCCCGAGGAGCCATCACGGATAAGCCGAGCGGTTTTGGTCTTGGTCGGGCTCGCAGGGCTGCTTGCTCCCCTGCCTGCAGACCACCCCGTCTTCTCCTGAACTTGTGGGAACGCTCTTACATCTCACCTTGGGTGACAGTCGACACCCCGCGGGACTGTCAGCCCCAGGAAAACAGGACCGTGACCTCCTGGCCGCTCTAAACGGATCCCGGTCATGCCCGGCGGGCGTGGCTCACTGGTTGAGCTTCGACCTATGAACCCGGAAGGTCACGGTTCGATTCCCGGTCAGGGCCAGGGTTGCAGGCTCCATCTCCAGGGTGGGGTGGGGTGGGGTGCATGCAGGGGGGGGGGGGCGGGCAGGGGGCGGCTGATGGATGGTTCTCTCTCATCATTGATGTTTCTGTGTCTCCCTTTCCTCTCTGAAATCAATACAAAAATAAAGTAAAAATAAGTAAGTAAATAAAGATTATACCGGTAACTCGAACAGGACCCGCACAGAGGAGCCACTCAAACACTGGGAAATAGTATTCTTCTTGTTCCGTGCTATTATTACTCCCTCAGGGTAGACATGTAGGTCCCTCACATGGCCATGGGCAGGCCTAAGGACGCGTACATCTTCAGTTTCAATACCTAAAAGGAGACGTGGAGGAGGAACAGAGGGCCAAAGAGGCAACAGAAGGAAGGAGGGCAGGAGACAGAGAGAGAGAGAGGATTGATCTGTTCTATCTATTGATGCATTCATTGGGTTGATGCTTGTATGTGCCCTGACTGGGGATCGAACCCCCAGCCTTGGCATATGGGGATGAAGCTCTAACCAGCTAAACTACCCAGCCAGGGTCTTGGAGGATTTTTAGGTTGAGGAATGACAGAGTCAGGTTTTCAGTCTTAAAAGACCATGGAAAGCCCGGCCGCGGCGTGGCTCGGTGGTTGAGCATCAACCTATGAACCAGGAGGTCAAGGTTCCATTCCCAGTCAGGGCACATGCCAGGGTTGGGGGCTCGATCCTCAGTGGGGGGCGTGCAGGAGGCAGCCAATCAATGATTCTCTCTCATCATTGATGTTTCTATCTCTCTCTCCCTCCCCATTCTGTGAAATAAGAATATATATATATGTAGATATAATTTTATTTTTTAAAGGCCATGGAAAATGGACTACAAACGCAAGGAGGTAGGATGTGATTGGAGGGATCCAAACTGAGGTGGCGGTGGCCTTCGCCGTATTGGACACAGTGATACCGGGTTTGAGTAAAGAGCTATTTCAGGAGGCAGCATTGCCAGGGCTGGTGATTGATGGGATATGTCAGGTGGGGAGGAGATTGACAAGGGCAGCGAGTTTCTACCCTGGGCCCCTGAGAAGAGTCACAGCGATATACATGTGGACGGGGGGCGAGTCCTCGGCAAGAGCAGGATCACGTTTCCATGCCCATAACTGGTCCGAGGAGTTCGTGCAAAAGGTAGAGCCAAGTGCGTTCCCCTCCGGGTAGAAAGAGATTATCTCCTGCAAGCAGGACTGGCTGCATGGTTTACATAACTCCGTGCAGAATGGAAACTTCAAAACACATAAAAAGATCTGCGTTGAAGATACTAAGATGTGATGCTTTTTCCTTGCTTCTGTGGTCTCTCTCGTGACCTGTCCTGGTATTTGTCCTTTGGCTAATTAATGCCCGGATTCCTGGGGTGCAGGGATAGTTGTGGGGGGAGAGCGGACCCTCCCAGGCAGTGGGGAGTCTTCTCTGTGATTCAGACACCTGTGCATAGCCCACCAGCAGCGAGGTCCCTCTTCCCATTGCAGGCCGAGTGAAGCAGCATGCCCCGGACTGGGCAAGGGCACACGCCAGGTAGTTCTCCTTCCCTTCCCAGCACGAGGTGGATGAGCAATTCTCCGAGGTCTGAACCAGGGGTGGCTGAGTCCCTCCTGCCTCCACTTCCACACCGCCTCCTCATCTGTGTGTCCAGTCGCCCTCTGCCTCACTCTCGTAAGGATACTTTTCATTGGGTTTAATCAGGGAATCCAGGACGGCTGAGCA
Source organism: Corynorhinus townsendii (assembly GCA_026230045.1). Lineage (NCBI taxonomy): Eukaryota > Metazoa > Chordata > Mammalia > Chiroptera > Vespertilionidae > Corynorhinus > Corynorhinus townsendii. Next base: position 54,739,620 of record JAPDVU010000011.1, on the reverse strand, counting down.
GAGCTTGGTCAGGTTCTAACTAGCTTCTCATAGAAAAGAGGGTTTCCGTGGCAAGAAGCAGGAAAAAGGAGTATGGAGCAGAACAGCAACAGAGGTCTGCCGTAAGAGAGAGTGCATTTATAAACACCGATGCAACTAACTGTGCCTTTGCCATTTTCAATGAATTAGGCCAATACATTCTCCTTTTTATTTAAGCCCATTTGAGTTGAATATCCTGTTTACTGTCACAGAAAGAACACTACCTGATTCATTCATACATTTTTCCTTTCTTTCCACCCGAATGTAAGCGCCCATGAGAATGGCTATCAAGTCCCTTTGCTTTATCGGTGTCGTCCCTTTGCCTAAAACAGTGCCTGGCACCCTAGTAGGTACTCAGTAAATGTTTGTGATTATCCATTTAACATCTAACATCAGTCTCACCAGGTCATTTTTTTTCTATTTTTTAAACTCATCTCTGTGCACCCCTTCTTCCCCCCAGACTCTAATATATGTCTCTTACATAATGGGCTCTCCGAATATACTGAGGAATGGACAAATAAATACATGTCTCCCCTGATGGCTTCTCAGGAACAGGAAGGTAGAGGCTAAAGGGTTCAGAACAGGCCTCTCCGAGATGTGCCTCTTGGACACGTGGACTACTTTGAGCTGAAGGCAGCAATCAAGATTCTGCATGCTCAGGGGAAATTTCTGCTCTTCCTTTAACTACCTACAAGAATTTAAATTGCGGATCCTTCCCATAATAAGCATGATCACCAGAAACAGCCTCTTGTGACCTCTCTGTAGGGCAGGGCGAGCTTCTTATGATGGAACATCTGCTCTTCTTACCGTCCTTCAGATGCCCTCCTCCCCTTCGGAAGGCCCAGGCCACCTTACCTCATGCCTTAGCCCAGAATGCCATATTTTAAAATATTTTATTATTTCATTATTTTTATTTTACAAAAGAGGAAAGAAGCTCCGAGAGAGGAGGTCGCTTGTTCAAGTTTCCACATTTTCATTCAGTCACCCCCAAAAATATTTATTGAGAACGGTCTGCTGGCCTTTTTCCTTCCTGTCCCTGAACCTCTTATGTATGTGGGGTTCCCATCTGTACGTGTGTAATTAAGTCTAGTTATTTCCCTTTGTTAATCTGTCTCATCTCTATTTAATTATTAGAACAGCTGGGAGAGTCTAAAAGGGTATATGTAAAACTTTTTAAATTTTGTTGATTTGAGAGGGAGAGAGGGAGAGGAAGGTAGAGAGGGAGAAACATCAGTTTGTTGTTCCACGTACTTATGCATTCGTTGGTTGGTTCTTGTATGTGCCCTGACCAGGACTGAACCCACAACCTTGGCGTATCGGGACAACAGTCTAATCAACTGTCGAGTCAACTGAGCTACCTGGCCAGGGCTAGGTGGAAACTTCTTCCTTCCCCATAGGCCATGAATATTTTGATAGCAATTATATCTTCAGGGTCTTTCTAGCATTGTCTAAAACAGTGGTTCTCAACCTTCCAAATGCCGCGGCCCTTTAATACAGTTCCTCCTGTGGTGGTGATCGCCAACCATAAAATCATTTTCCTTGCTACTTCATAACTGTCATTTTGCTACTGTTATGAATCGTCATGTAAATGTCTGTGTTTTCCGATGGTCTTAGGTGACCCTGCTAGCGGTGCTCAACCTGTGGGTCTAAGACCACTGGTCTAAAACATGGAAGGCCACCTCCCTCCAATTATTAGTCGAATGATAAATTAATGAATAAATGGAAAGGATGCCTAATGTGTCACTCACTGGTGTTTGCAGCAGCTTCTGAACTGAAAACCTATGACTTTGTGGAGTCTGCTGGGACTCACGTAGCCAACTTTTTGTTCTGTAGAGATCCCATCAGATTTTCACACTTGCATAAAACACTGATGGAGAAGGCTTCAGGGCTTCAGGCAGTTCCCCCCATCCCCCAGCCAGGCTAAGGTCAATGCTAATGGTTCTGGCTTGTTCCTCTTCAAGTGCTCTTAACTCTTGTTAGCTGTGGAAAGCAGGTAGCTCTGTTACCACGGAAACTGCAGCTGCAGTGGGGAAGGGGAGGGAAGCTGAGGAATGGGCAGAGACCGGAATTTTCCAGCTCTGGAGGCCGACTGTGTGTGAAATCAATAGACCAGATCAGCACACAGTTCTCAATAAATATTTTTGGGGTGACTGAATGAAAATGTGGGAACTTGAACAGGTGACCTCCTATTTCTGAGCCTCTTTCCTCATTTGTAAAATAAAAATAATGAAATAATAAAATATTTTTTAAGTGGTCCTATTGATAGGATGTTTCCATTGAGAGCATGTAAATACAATCCTTGGTACAGGGCCAGGTACTTTATGAATCAAAATTTCTCAAGTGAGGTCTTCAGGCCTGCTTCAGAATTGTTTGGAGGTACTTATTTATAAAATCCAGATACAGTCCCCTCCCCCCTTCTCTAGTTCTCTTTCTAAGAGGTATGAAACCATCTTTCCTACCTCAACACTATGGTGCCAGATAAAATATAGGAAACCCAGTATGCCCTAATGGGACATACCAATGCTAAAAAATTATTTGTTCACCCAGCCAGTGTGGCTCAATGGTTGAACATTGACCTATGAACCAAAAGGTCATGGTTCGATTCCCAGTCTGGGCACATGCCCAGGTTGCAGGCTCGATCCCCTGTACGGGGAGGTGGGGGAGGTGGCAGATCGATGATTCCCTCTCATCATTGATGTCTCTCTCTCTCCCCTTTCCTCTCTGAAATCAATAAAAAATATATTTTTAAAAAGTATTTGTTGATCGTGGTTGAGTAGCTCAGTTAGAGTTTCGTTCTGATATGCTATAGTTGCAGGTTCCATCCCCAGTTAGGGTACATACAAGAATCAACTAATGTAGGCATAAGTAAGTGGAACAACAAACCCACGTTTCTCCCTCTCTCTCTCTCAAATCAATCAGCAAATAATTATTTATTAATCTGAAATTCAAATTTAACTGGGTTATCCTGTATTTTTACTTGCTGACCATGGCAACTCTACTTCTCATGCTAGGCTAGTTTGTGACAACTGAAAAGTTGATTTTGTCAGCTAACCTAGCAGATGATTCAACTTGAACGGTAATTCTAACTCCGGACACAACCCCCTTTTAAAGACTTCAGTCATTCGCTTGAAAAATATTCACAGATCACACATTCGGTGCCAGGCACCTTTAAAGGTGGGGTGGATGTCTGCACTTGAAGTGCCTGCCCTCTCAGCACTTGTCTCCATGCTTGTCATAGAATCATAGCTTTCCCCCAGAACATAATGAAACCTAGTCAAAATATGACCTAATAGAATTCTGAAACGGAAACATTTTTTTTAACGTGGGAAAATGAAATCCAACAATTTTAATGGGCTGTATTCCCTAAATTTAAAAAATCTCTCCTTTTCAGTTTTGAAAACAAAATGCGGCACATTTCCATTTCCCCATTTCCCAGAGGAACTGTAAAGATGATCTCTACAAGGGTAAACGTTGTAAAGTCTGAAGCTCAATCAGTTGATGTTGAAAACTCTCACGGGGAGTAAAGGCTTAATTTGAATGGTAGAACATTTACTGTAACTTAATAGCAGAGATGGGTCGTCTTAATATTTAATGATTTAAAAGAACTTCCCAATCCCTGGGAAATGTACAGCCCAAGAACAAATAAAATTTCTGAATGCATTTTATGCTACATATGCGTACTTTGCGATCCTCAGATGTTTGTGGTGAATATCCTCTCAGGAAGTCCAGACGTGAAATGTATTTTTAAAGAATTAGCTCTTGCCCTGGCTGATGTTGCTCAGTGGTTAGAGCATGGGCCCCACACACCAAAAGGTCACAGTTAGATTTCCAGTCAAAGCCACCCACCTGGGTTGCAGGTTCCATCCTGCCCTGTCAGGGCACATGTGGGAGGCAACCAATCAAACATGGATGGTTCTCTCTCTGCCCCCCCCCCCCCCCTTTCACACTCTCTAAAAAAGAAAAAAAAAATCATCAATGGGGAAAAAACTATCCTTGTGTGAGGATTAACAAAACAAAAAAATAAGAATTAGCTCTCCCAGCGTTCCCAACTTTCCCCAACACTCTAAAAAGAAGAGGGGGAGGGGAATAGAATTAGCTCATTGCCTTGATCGTAATTCCAAAGTAATGGGTCCAGATACACTTTGCACCAAGCTCTGTAACCGACAGCGGGGTATAGACCACGCGCGTGGATAACGTTAAGTTTCCAAATCTGGCTGCGCACTCCCAGAGGGAAGGCTTTGTCTCCCTTTACTGATTGCTTCCCAGGAGCCCTTGCGCAGGGGTCCCCCGCAGAGAGGGGGTGGGAAACTACAAACGTCGGTGGCTCGCTGAGCAGGAAATGCCTATTCCTGGGTCCCACCCCTGTCCTCTTCCGTGGGTGCGGCAGGACTTGGCGACCGGCGACTCTCACGCTGTCCTGAGTGGAAGCCGCGGTCCTACTGAGTGCTCTCTACAGAGAGACTGGTGGGAAAATCCGGGAACTCGACGCACCGGGCGCGGGCCTACACCGGAAGGCCGGGCCTGGCGCATGCGCAGTTTGCCTCAGGGCCTCAGCACCGCCATCTTGGGACGTCGCAGGAGGCGCTCGCGCGACCTGGCCGTCTAGGTGCCTGTGAGGTTGACGCACGGACTCGCGTCGCGGGGCCTCCTCGGGGACACCGGACATGGACTTCCTTGCTCTTCCGGTGACCTCCAGACCGAGGCCCCCGGCCTCCCCGTCAGGCCTCAGGCCTCGCGCTGGGCAGAGCCGCTCCGAAGTCCGGGGTTCGCTGATGACCTCACAATCTCGCTTCCCGCCCCGTCAACGGTCTGCGGGGCTGCCCCTGGGCCGAGCCTCCCCCCGCAAAGACCTCCAGCCTCGCCGCTGGGGTGTTTTCGAAGGTGAAGAGAGGCCGTTGAAGGAGTGGGGTTGTGAGGGAGAAGAATCGGACACTTCCGGGAACAGAGGCTGAGGCCTGAGGCCCGGCCCGCGGCCGCGTGTTTCCTGGGAGCGAGAAGCGGCTGTTGCTGGGCGTCGATGGCCACGGGAGGAAGCTGTGAGGGCACCGAGTCTAGGAAGCGGACAACCGGGGATCGGAATAACCAGCCTCCTTTGACGTGTAGTGGTGCGTAGAGCTGAAACGTATCCATTGTGAATGCGCAACCTGGAGGCTTTTTAGGCCCTTTGTGCGTACGTGTGCGTACGTGTGCGTACGTGTGCGTACGTGTGCGTACGTGTGCGTACGTGTGCGTACGTGTGCGTACGTGTGCGTACGTGTGCGTACGTGTGCATTCTTCACCCCAGTCCCATTTGGGGGCGTCTCCATCATCCCTCCACAGTCCCCTCAAGCCCCTTGCGGTCGTGGTGGCTCCCCAACCCCAAGCAGCCACTAATCTGGTCGGTGTTCCCTTTAGACTCTACATTTAAACACTTTCTCGTTCCCGTACAAAATTTTTTGAAAAACCAAAATGCGGCACATGCCCCGTTTCCCAGAGGAGTTCCCTTTTTCTGGACGCCTCGGGAAGATGGACTGGTACAGCACGCGATCCTTGGATGCTGGGTTCTCCACGTCAGCGTCACGCGTTCGAGGTTGGTGGGTGTGGTGGCATTTTTGCCAGGAGTTGGGTCCCGCCTCTTCCCAAGGATCGCCAGGATGGGGTTCAGAACTGCTCTGCTGGGGTGTGGGGGGCGGTGGGCGGGGATGAATGGTGAAGGCTGTGGACCATTCCGGAGGAATGAATGAATGCTTTGGCTCCTGTTCCCTGGGACCAGCCTGTTGCCTTAGGGTGTGCCGATGGAGCATTAGAGACGTAGGGGGTCCGTGAAGGAGGCGGACTTGGGTGACTGCTTTCGGCTTTGGGTCCAGGTTCGCTCACCTGCGGGTTGTGAGACTTTGGACAGCCCTTCAACGTCTCTGTCTCCGTTTCCAGCGGGTAATTGTTGCTAGGTTAGATGAGTGACTGCTTGGAAAGTCTTAGAAAAGTGCCTGGCGCATAGTCCAGGTGAAAATGTTAGCTGTCTTACCTTACAGGGATTCTTTTTTTTTTTTGGGGGGGGGGGGTGGAGAGAGAGAGGGTGATGGATTTAGAGATGTATGCTATTCTAATCCACTGGCCCCCAACCCTGTCTAACGTTTGTTGAGAAGCCTGTTGTTGTTTTTTTATGACTCCGGCCCATTTGTGGGACATAATTATTCGCTCCCTGAAAGTTGGTAGGATGTTGATAAGCCACCCTTCCCCCGTATTATTTTGATACTTGGCTTTGGTGCTTTCTAGTTTCTCAGGAAATGAGGCATGTCCTTCATGTTTGCAGATCCATCGGGTTAAAATGAAATGGTGTGTGGTTAAGAGTCTAGGGCTGGGCAGTGTGCTTCTCCTCCCGACGCCCCAGTTCCACCCGCAGCACTGGGTGCCGACTGCCTTTCCTGGTGGTCAGAGGATCAAATGGAAATCTTTTCCTTAGCCCAGCACCTGGCGGCACAGGGAACGTTCCATAGCTGTCAGCTGTTGCTTTCATTACAGTGGCGTTCTCGCCAGTTAAAACAGCTCAGGGATTGTAAACCTCCGTGAACCAGTGAAAGGAACTGGGAAGCCTCCACTGTTTTCTAGGCCTTGGAACACATTGTGGGACAGAGAAGTGATCTGTTCCTTGAAAGTTGGAAGTGAGTTTCCATCCCTCCTCCACTCACCCTTTAAAGCAGTGGTTCTCAACCTTCCCCACCCACAGGTTGGGAACCGCTAGCAGGGTCGCCTAAGACCATCGGAAAACAGATATTTACCTGACGATTCATAACAGTAGCAAAATTACAGCTATGAAGTAGCAACGAAAATAATTTTATGGTTGGGGGTCACCACAACATGAGGAACTGTATTAAAGGGCCGCGGCATTAGAAAGGTTGAGAACCACTGCTTTAAAGCCATGGCTTTTCTTCCTTTTTTCGGGGGGAGGGTACTTTTTATATGTTCCCCCTCCATGCCACTAAGAGTTTTAAATTTAACACTAAAAACAGGAGTCAGTAACCTATTCTGTGAAGGGCCAAAGAGTAAATATTTCAGCTTTTGTGGGATATATGGTGCCTGTCGAAATTACTCAGCTGTTGTAACGTGAAAGCAGCATAGTGTGTAAACATGGGTGTGGCTTGTCCAGTGAAACTTTATGGACATTGAAATTTGGATCTCATGTAATTTTTGTGGCATGAAAAGATTATTCTTTTGTCTTTTTTCCAACCACTTAGTCATGTTTAATTCAACTGTTTTGTATGCGCACTGTACGAAAACAGACAGTGGGGTGGATTTGGCCTGTGGGCTGTAGTTTCCTGACCCCTGTCAGAGAATTCCATGACACACAGACTAGCCGTGTGATGTGGTCAGAAAACTTGTATTAATTGGGTATATTTGGGCAATTTACTCAGCACTCAGCCTCATGTTCTTCATCTTGCAAACAGGCATTGTACTAACATACCTACCTCTCAGCTTGTCGGGCTGAGATCATGTGAGAGGTCTTGCACACTGCTGGGAGTCTAGTGAGCTACATACTAGCCATCTCAATGATTTTTTGAGAGTTAGTCAAATAGAGTAAGTACTAGAGGGCAGAGATAGATGACTGGATTTAAGTCCTAGCCACTTATTAGCCATGTGACTTTGCTCACATGGTCACCCAACTTCTCTTTGCCTCTCTTTGCTCATCCCTGAGATAGAGATTATAATAATACCTCCCTCAGACAGTTCAGAAGATACATGCCCCGTCCTGGGCATTTAGTCTTCAAGATTAAATAAGCTAACACTTTGTAAAGTGCTTAGAAAAACCCGTGGTACAGATACATTATGAATATTGGCTGTTGTTATTTCACAATAAGACTTTTTTTTTTTTAAAGTATATTTGGGGTTGAAAACCACTGTGCCATGTTGTTAAAATGAAAGACTTCTGCTTCTTTGCTGAAGTGGTGTAATTGAGGAAGCTTAGGAATTATTTGTTCCTTGGAAGTGTGAAGAAAATTGCCCATAAATGGCAAGGGCTTAGAGCACTTCTTGAAGAAAACACTCCCTTGACATTTGCCAAGTTTTTATTGTCTGCCTTCCTTTCAAGAATGATCGATTTCATTATGGCTTTCAGATGTAATAGCCGACAAATGCACCCATTGGTGGCTGAGAGCTCAGGCGCCTGACAGATTTGGTTTGATTCCTGATTTACCATCTACTGGCGTGTAGCCTGGGGTGATACACCAACCTCTCAAGGCTCGCCTCTGATCTATAAAACGTGGATAATCATAGTATCTACCTCGTAGAGTTGTTACGAGTATCAGACACGATGCACATAAAGTGCTTGGTGCCAGGCCTGGCCGGTTGTAAAAGTTTAATAAATGAAAGCTATTTTATTAGCCTCCGGGGCACTCTTAAAGTAAGACCCATTTGAGACTGAAAACCATTTGCTAGGTTCTTTCGTGCTCAGCCTTCCCTCTTATTCTAGCTTTGGAATGCTTATCGTATTGTAGGAATTAGTGGTCTTTAGGAGATTGCCTTCATGAGCCATTAGTCGTAAGTTTATGTTTTCTTAAAAAAGGGAGCCCTTTCTTAAAGATTTTCATTGTATTTGTATAGGATTGTGGTAGAAGTACAGAGTAAGCAGTGTAGACAGAAAGACCTAGCTTTGAACCCTGGCTTTCTCAACCAGTTAGATTATGACCTTGAGTAGATGACATCCTCTCTAAGCTCATCTATAAAAATAAGTACATTAGTTGCAGTTTCACTAAGATTACTGGGAGAAGTCATATATACATACATATACATATGTAAAATAGCTTTATTCAGGTATAATTCATATATGATACAGTTCCCCCATTTACAGTGTACAGGTGTTAAGTATATTTACAGAGTTCTACAACCATCACCACAATCAGTTTTGAACATTTTCTTTATCCTAAAAAGAAACCCTCACTCTCCATTTCCCTCTCCCCATGGCCCAAGACAACCATCAGTCTACTTCCTATTTCTACACGTTTTGCCTACTCGGAACATTTCATGTCAATGGAATGACACAACATGTGGGTTTTTATGCCTGGCTTCTTTCGCTTAGCATTGCTGGAGCACGTGTGAGTGCTTATTTTTATTGCCAGATATTCTGCTGTGTGCATAGACCACGTTTCATGTAGCCAGTTATCAGCTGATGGGCATGTGGGTTGTTCCCCCTCTTTGACTGTGACGACAATGCTGCTGTGCACATTCATATACATCTCTGTATGTGGGCATGTGTTTTCATTTCACCTAGAAATGGGATTTCTGGGTCCCGTGGTAACTCTGCTTAACCTTTTAAGGAGCTGCAGGCTTTTGTCCAAGTGGCATCCAGACTGTGTTTAAAGCACTTAACCCAGTGCCCGACTTAGAGCAAGTGCCTCACGCAAGATAGCTGTTTTGGTAACACATATTCATTGTAAGAAATATGTTCTTGAGAGCCACTCTTCTAATTTAGTTCAATGAATTGGCAAGCCTCCTGTCTTTTTTAATGCCCTGGAACAATTTGTGCAGACTAAGAATAATTCCCCCCCCCGCCCCCGCTCCTTGGGCATTTGAAAGACACTTCTAGTCCAACTGAAATTTCACGTCATTTCTGCTTCCCTAGAAAAGGTTTTCTGATTTGTTAGCATAGAGTTATGTAGCATAGTTGAAGGGTCTGACCTCTGGAGTCATTTACTAGGTAGGCAAGTAGGTCTGAGTGAGATTCCATGAATTCGGTTTCCTTATGTGTAAACCAGGTGATGAGGGCCCCTGTCTCTGGTATTGTAAGGGTGAGCTGCAAATGTATGTGATGCTCCATGCAGTGTCTGGCACAGGATGCGCTCAATGAGTAGGAGTTTTTAAGCTTGTGTGGTTGAGAATTCCTGTGCTAGGCTGTTAAAACGCACTGGAGAGTCTTAACACAGGAATTCTCCATAACATTTTTCCCCTAATCCTTTAGTAATCAGTTTTGTCATTTTTATTTTCCTTGAAAATGTTCCTTTTCATTAAAATTTTCATATGTATTGGTCTAAAGTCTTACCTAATATTAACACGTTTGCTTTAATTTGTAATAGGTAATATGTTTGTGTGGTTCAAAATTTAAAAAGGAGAAATGGAAATACAGGGACATTTATTTCCCACATTTCATCTCCAGCCACCAGTTTTCCTCCCTGTAGATAACCGGTGTCACTATTTTTTAAAAATATGTTTTTATTGATATTTTTAGAGGGAGAGGGATAGAGAGCTAGAAACATCGGTGAGAGAGAAACATCATTGATTGGCTGCCTTCTGCACACCCCGCACTGGGGACTGAGCCTGCAACTAGGGCCTGTGCCCTGACTGAGAATCGAACCGGCGACCTCTCAGTTCTTGGATGGATGCTCAACTGCTGAGCCACACCAAGTGGGCCAAGGTCACTACTATTGTGAATAGTCTATTCAAAGTTGTCCCATGCCTAGTGAAGCAAATATGCATATGTGCGTGTTTCCCTTTTTATTTAACAAATAAAACATACATTTAGCACCTCTTCAGATTTGACTCCTTGGTGGGACGTGGACAAAACCAGCTACATAAGAAGTGTGTTTTCTCCTGCCTTGATGAGCTGCCTGTGAAAGCCAAATCACCTCTCCTTGTATTTCTAGTCACATCCTAAGCTGTTGACATTGCAAGTGTGGAAATCACACCATTTTTTAGAGACTTAAGTGAGAGTTGAGTGCAGAATTCTGTAGCTAGAGGTTGTTTGTCAGGAGTCTGCAGTCCTTAAATGACCTCCGGGCCCTGCAAGATCTGGCCTCTGTCTCCCGTGTTTGTGTTATGCGAGCTTGTATTCTAGCTCCCTGACTCTCCATATTCCTTTGTACATGCTGTCAGTTAGGCAGGGAATGGCCTTGTTCAGCACCTGGCCCAGGTCAGACTCTCTTTTTGTACAAGCATATAGCACAGTCTGTCTTCATCACATTTACTGCTACTCACTTACATTATTTGTATGGTTATTTGATTGTTTGGCCTCATCCATGGATTTTTCAACCCTATGAAGATAGAGATGGAGTCTCCTCATTTATCATTATGTCCCTAGTGCCTGGGTGGAGTTGATAAACTTAATACCTATTTGTTGAATGATTGAATAAATGAGTGTCTACCATTTTGCCAGTTCAGAATTAGAGCTTTGTAGCTGGTAAACAAATGTGAGAGAGAAAAAAAAGTATGTGAATAGCCCTACATTTTCTAAGTATTTTGATTAGCATGTGATAGCTGACTTCTGAATTTCTTTTAATATTTTTCATTTTAAAAATATGTACATTATTTATTTCAGAGAGAGAGATCAGTGATGAGAGAGAATCATTGATTGACTGCCTCCTGCATGTCCCACCGGGGATCAAGCCTTCAACCCAGGCTTGAGCCCTGACTGGGAATCGAACTGTGACCTCCTGGTTCAGTGGTTGGCAAACTGCGGTTCGCGAGCCACATGCGGCTCTTTGGCCCCTTGAGTGTGACTCTTCCACAAAATACCACGGCCTGGGCGAATCTATTTTGAAGAAGTGGCGTTAGAAGAAGTTTAAGTTTAAAAAATTTGGCTCTCAAAAGAAATTTCCGTCGTCGTGCTGTTGATATTTGGCTCTGTTGACTAATGAGTTTGCTGACCACTGTCCTGGTTCATAGGTGGATGCACAACCACTGAGCCATGCTGACCAGGCCTGACTTCTGAATGTTTTGCTTCCTGTGAGACAGGGAGCCCAGTGCCCTCTAGGACAGGGACATGTGAGCAGAATATTGGGTATATGAGCCTTCTAGCACACAGAAACTCCTGTCGTTCTGAACCTCAGCTCTCTGCCGAATGGTTGACATATTTCTCTTTTATAACATCTGGTTTGTGACAGAGTTGTCATTTGCTTATCTGTAATCTTACAATGTAATTAATTGCTTTTCGGACCTGTTCTTTTAATATTTGAATTTAGGAGTGGTTTTGGTGAAAGAGTTGGTTGTCTTTAATAGGAATGACTGGTTTCCTGTTATCCTGCAATTCCTTGTAAAGATTAACAAATAAAATAAGTTCACCATAAGGAAAATTGGCTAGGTTTGAATCACTGAGGAACTGTATACACATTTGTATACTAAGGTATTTACCTGTTCAGCACTGAATGTATAAACAAGAGTCCTGAAGAACCGCTCTCTTTATTTTGGAAAGTAGTATTTATTTTAAACTGACTGTTCATGAAACACACCAGCTCTGTGCAGAGGACCCCAGAGTCAGAACCTTCCTAGCAGAGGCCTCTCCAGACCCTTACTCAACATCTCCACTTGCCTGTTTATAAGCATTTCAAATGTACATATCCCAGAGAGACCTCTTCATTCTATGCTCTTCCTCTGCCCGAATTTGCTACTCAAAGACTCACCGAATAGCACTTCACCTGTCTACCATGCTGCCTAAATCAGAAGTAGGAATCATTTCTTACACTTTTTTTTCTTTGCCACATGTACACAAATCATCAGCAAGATTTGTCCGTTTTGGCTCCAAAATATATCTTGTATTTGTTCACTTCTTCCTGCCACCATACTACCTCAGAGCACTGTCATCCTTTGTCCAGGCACTGCCGCCTCATGGCCTTCCTGCCTCCTCTCTTGCCTATCTCCAGTCCCCCAGTGTCCCCTCAGCAACATGAATCATCTCGCAGTGGATGCTGTCAGGTCTTCTGGAAAGTTTTTAATGGCTCCCCATCGCAGTCAGGTCATTGTGAACGAAACTGAAATGAGCATTATCTTGGCCTCTGGTTTCGAAAGAGATGGGTCTTGCATACCTGAACAATCTCATTTTATGCCCTTCAACCCCATTCCTGCTACCCTCCAGCCATTCTGGCGTCTTTTCTCTGTTTTTCTTTTATGGTCTTTGTACATTGGTATTTTATCTTTCTAGCATGTTCTCTTCTTTGATCTTCCCCAGGATGGCTCTTTTGCACAATTTAGCCTCAGCTTTTGCTTCCTCAGAGAAGGCTTCACTGACTACTCTATGGAACTGCCATACTAGCATAGCCCTCCTCATTTCAACATGGTTTTTTATTCTTCAGAGCCCTCGCCACAATTTTTAAAAGTTCATTTGGTCAACTTATTAAATCTATCTTCTCAGCTAGACTGAAGCTTGAAACCGTTATCTATCAAATTAATTAGGGTGGGGGCCATTTCAGTCTCATCCGTAATGAACTATGCCTAGCATTGGCCTTACATGTAGAAAGCATGCAAATATTTGTTGAAAGAATGGATAAATAAACATTTACTGAGAGACTTCGATGCATTAAGCTCTGAGCTAATTCATGGGCTCATAATACCCAGATAGCCTGATTTATCACAAGAGAAGTTTTAACAAACATCAAATAATAACAAGCCATATCATTTGGCAAGATGCAACTAAATGAGAAATCTACAACCCAAAGCATTTTTCAGAGCATTTGGAAATCTAAACACATTCCTAATGTCGCTAAGAGGAAATGGAATGTGGTTCAGGTGGCACTTGGAGGGAAAGCCATAGCCTTAAATATATCTGTTCAAACTTAAGAAATAGTAACAGTAAATGAATTAAATATATAATTCAAGATGCTAGGAAAAGAAACCCAAATAAGTAGAAGGAAGCAAATAATCAAAAGTTAATTAAATGGAAAACGAGAAAGAATATGGTAAAAAAAGAGCAAAAGTCACTTTAAAAGACATACAATTGTCAAATCTTCAGCAACAGTGATGAAGAATAGATTAAATGACATTAATAGATAAGAGGACATAATTACCAGTGAAGAATAAATTAAAAATCAAAAGAATACTCTGACTAATTACATGCTAATAAATTTAAGTGACATGGACAATTTTATTTTAAAATATAAATGACCAAAATTGACTCAAGAAAAGCAGAAATAGAAGTCCAAAATATTCCATGCAAAAAGACATCAGATTTAAATAATTTTGTAGTGAGTTATACTAAATTTTTAAAAAGCAGAGCTTCTCAATGTTTTTGTATGCTGTTGTGGAAAGAATAAGCAGCCAGCTAGCAATCCAAATCATTTTCTGAGACTAGTATAACCTTGATACTGGAGCCATACAAGGAAAGCATAACAAAGACAGACCTTAGGTGCAAAACACCAAAGTAAGATGTAACCTAGCAGTATCCAGCTGCATGTGTGTTTAAATCAGACCCTCATCATCTCAGCCAAGTAGGGTTTAGGAATTCAAACATGTTTCACCATCAGGGAGTCCCCCTTGATTCTCTACATCAGCAGTTGATGTAAAATAATAAAGTACAGTTTTCCCAATAGATGTAGAAAAGGTAATTTTTATGATAAAATTTTTTGGGAAACTATAACTTAAAGGGATTTCCTTAACCTCCAATAGAGAGGCTCTACCAGAAAGCCTGTTGTGAACCTTTTTACTTGATGGTAAAGTATAAGATCCCCTTTCAAGTCTAGAACAAGACTTATTCCATATCGCCCCAGAGGTCCTAGCCAACGTGCTATGATAATGAAATGAGGTATGACGGCCAAATCAAGTAAAAATTATCAGTAAAAAATCCAGGAAAATCTATAGACAAACTGTTAGAATTAACATGAGAGGTTGGCAAGTTCATTGTGTACAAAACCAACATACAAAAAGCGATGGCAGATCATTCTCAAAAACTCCTAACCCAAGATATTATCATGAGAAAATACTAAACAAACTCATATTGAAAGACATTCTACAAAATACCTGACTAGTACTTCTCAAAACTGATAAAGTCATGCAAAACAAGAAAATACTGAGAACGCGTTACGGCCCCGAGTTGTGGGATAGAGGAAAGGCTTTTATGGGAAAATGGGTGAAATCCAAATAAAGTCTGTAGTTTAATCAGTAGTTTTATACCAGTGTTAATGTCTTCATTTTGACAGTGATGTTAAGTAAGGAATCTTCATAAAATCTTCACAACTTTTCTGTAAATCTGAAGTTATTCCCCCCCCTCAAAAGCTAGACCGCTGTTGTAACCCGAAAATAACCAATTGGATAAGCAATCAGTAAAAAGACCTCCTAAAGGCGAATAGGATCTTTGCAGGGAATAAAGCTGCGGTCAGAGAAGACATGTGTACATGGGGGGTGGCACCGACCATCGTCAGAGGTGGGAGGCTTTGGCATAACACTTGTCAGGTTTCTCTAAATTGCTTCATGGGTCTAATGTCAGTTGAAATCCCAGTAGGATAGTTGATCAAGCTAGACAAGCTAATTCTAACAGGAGTTTCAGGAGAGAGGGCTAAGAAGAGTTAAAGACACTTTTGGAAAGGTAGCGCGGTTGCCCTTTCAAATATCAAGATAATGTAAACCTGTAATAATGAATGTGCTAGGGCCAGTGGTCGGCAAACTCATTAGTCCACAGAGCCAAATATCAACAGGACAACGATTGAAATTTCTTTGGAGAGCCAAATTTTTTAAACTTAAACTTCTTCTAACGCCACTTCTTCAAAACAGACTTGCCCAGGCGATGGTATTTTGTGGAAGAGCCACAACCAAGGGGCCAAAGAGCCGCAGTTTGCCGACCACGGGGCTAGGCTAATGCACAGAGATAGGTGTGAGACAGTGAGACAGATGAGAGTTTAGGAACAGGACCGCGCATCGACAGAAACATGTCAGGAGGAAAAATAGATCCGCACCAGAGAACACCTTCAAAAGTAAACACAGAACACTAAAGCATGAGGCTCCTAGACCGTCTTTACAACTTCAGTGGGGAGAGATTTCTTAAGGCACGAAGAGGTGAAACGTTACAGCGCCGATACTTACACTCTTCCATGACAATGTTGATGGCCTTTCTTCTACCCTTGCTTGCAGTGTGGATTTTGGACATCTATTGAAGTGTGACTGGGGTAGGGGCAGGAGGTAATTCATGTTGGAACATGACCTTTCATTCCCCTTTACAAACGATCCCCCTGGATGCTGTGTAGAGAGGATTGGAGGGGAAGGGTTTGGAGTGGGGGCCGCCGGTCAAGTGAGTAGGTGGTTAGGACGGTCCTGCCCAGGGAAACTGGGACAGGTCTCGGCTGTGGCTGCAATGGAGAGTCAGCAGCACTTGCTGATGAATCGGATATGGGTGGCAAGGAAAAGGGGGATTGGGAACGATTGTGAGATTTTGGGCTACCACCACTGGTGCTATTTATAGAAATGGGGAAAGGGGAAATTCTAGTTTGTCTTACATGCTCTGTGTTGCCTACTAGGCTTCCAAGTGGAGCAGTCGGCTGTTGCACAGACAGTTTGGATTATGAGATTGGCTTTTGTGGAGAGTCCAATGACAGAAGATTTAAATTTGAGAGCCAGCGACCTGGTGGGAGTGCGACTGGAGGTTGATGGAGGCGTCTAATGACTGAGTTCTGAGCATTCAGTCAGAGGTTGGACAGCCTAGAAGCCAGCGAAGATGACAGGGAAGAGGCCATGAGCATAGGGGCAGTGAAGTGTCACGGAAAATAAGATAGCATGGGTTTGCGTTATCGTTTTAATGAGGATGTGGAAAGATCTAGATGAGGTTAAGAGCAGATTTGTTAGCCTCATAGAGAATTGCTGAAGTTTCCGAGTGTGGAAGGGATGGAAGCGCATGTGACATAGCAGGGAGAGAATGTGCCGGGAGCCTGTTGAGTCAGTGACATGAGATTTCCAAGAGGCCTTTCATGGGGGGGGGGGGGGGATTGCTGAGAAAAGGGGGGGTAGCTAGAGGAGCTCTGAGAACGTGTGCTATCTGATGGGAATGAATGACCCAGGATTCAAAGAGAAGCGTGTATCGCAGGGAGACGCCTTTGAAAAGGAGAGGGAGTAGGGGTCTGTAGAATGTGTTAAAATCACCTCCGAAACCATAACCAGACCTTATTCAGTATCACTTGGGGAGCTCCAGACAAACATGTCTGAGGGACCCTGGGCAAGTACAGTGATTAGCAACTCCCCCGATTATCCTGATGTGTAGCCAGATTTGAACACCTCTGCCCTAAGGGGTAGGGCCACGTTCATTTTTAGGGGTGCCTTTAACATTTCTGTGACTCTGCTGGGTGAAAAGAGACTATTGAAGACTTGAGTTTAGATCACGGCCCCCACCCCAAGCCAGGAGCTTCTTAATGTAGCAAGCAACTACTGATTTATATTTATACTTACTAAGTATAAATCTTACTTTGTATTTACCTAAAACTTACTAAATATAAATTGTAACTTGGGGTCTCATATTCTGCGTGCTCTTAGGTAACCTGCTTTTTGTAATTAACTGTATCTTATGAATAAATGTTACCTTTAAAATTCATACTGGCCACATAAAATTGCAATGTATGATTTACGAGGATACAATTTGATTCTTCTGCCGAGCACATTTTTCTCATAAAAATGCTCCGTGAATATGCTTGCGTATAATCTTTTGTACATCTCCGCCTTTTTCCTCTGCTTTCATTCCTTGAAAGGGAATAATTGGACTCTGAGGCTACATTAATGAGCTTTTAATAATTCATTGATTCTACTACTAGAAAAGAAATCCGTACTTCTGGCAGGAGTATTCAAACAGTATGGGTTGGAGAAGGGAAAAACCCTCCTTCATCATGCCCGCCCCCCATCCCCTTTCCCTAGAGGTAACCAGCTAGCAATTCCTGGTCTGCTTTCCCAGAAGTTGTACCTGCATCGGTAGGTGTTCATGCTTAACAAGCAGATGAAAACACTTACCAGCTCATGTCACCCTGTGCGTGTCCCTGCCTCTGTTCTAGCCACCGGCCTTATGAGCGGCTCTACCGCACGGTCCTGCGCGAGTGCGGGCTCCTCGCGCCACCTGTCAGCCCCGCTCCGCGCTGCCGGGCGCGCCCGCTGCGGAAAGGGCACCGCGGACCGCAGTTGTGGGTTTCGGTTTAGCGTTTCTCCGAGTCGAGTCGGGATTTTTGTCCCTGGGGTCTGCCAGCCATTGGCATTTTCCTGCGAATTGCCAATTTGCTCCCCTTTCCCCCCATTTCTCCTGGCTTGGTTGGGTCTCTATGTTACTGGTGTCTAAGATCTCTTCGCATGTTAACACGTGAGCCCCCATGCCTTTCGCGTGTCTCAGGCGGAGAAGGCTTGTCTCCTGCTTTCTTGTCTGTAGAATCGAACATACATGTTTTTTCGGATTTACATTTTTAGACAAATATACGTGGTTGCCCCCCCACCCCCCGCCTTTTTCTTTCCTCGGCAGTTGTGCATTCGGGAGCCATTAGTGGCGGTTTCTCTGCACCCCCGTTTCTTTGTGTCGGGGGCGCACAGCCCCCCACCCCTTTTTCCAGACCCCTCTTTGGGGCCCCTCGCGTGGGCTCAGTTGACGTCAACCTCCAGCCCTGGCGCCAAGTGGTTGCTACGGCAACCGTGTTCTGATTGGCAGGGCCCGGGGGCATTGTGGGGGGTGCCCAGGGTGGCGCGCTGCCGCTGATTGGCGCGCGCCGGAGCCCCGCCTCTGCGGAGAGCCTCACAAGTAGTCGCGGGCAGCGCTGCCCCGCAGACGCCCGGAGCCGGAGGACCAGGTTGGACCGAGGAGCGGAGGCGTGGACATGTCCACCCTGGGCTGGTGGCGCCGCCGGGCGCCCGGGACGGTGCGGGCGCACTAGCCGGTGCGCGGGCTACACCTTGCTGGCCGTGGGGCCGGCAGCTGTGCGTGCGGTGTGGTGAGGTGAGTCCGGCCGCCCGCTTGCGCCTCCGTGCCAGGGGCGCGTCGGTATCACGCCGCAGGTGCGGTACCCTCGGCGGCCGGGGGTCCGCAGCGGGCAGCAAGCTGGGAATCGCGCTTGCCGCAGCGGCACCAGCTTGTACGGCCGGCTGCCCAGTAGAAGCGGCCGCGGAGTCGGGGGTGTCACGCTATGTTGCCGCAATATAGGTGGGGATAGGCGGGAGTGGGGGGGATTGCCGCGATGTAGGTGGGGACAGGCGGGAGTGGGGGGCATTGCCGCGATATAGGTGGGGACAGGCGGGAGTGGGGGGGATTGCCGCGATGTAGGTGGGGACAGGCGGGAGTGGGGGGGATTGCCGCGCTATGTTGCCGCGATGTAGGTGGGGACAGGCGGGAGTCGGGGGTGTTGCCGTGTTATAGGTGGGGGACAGGCGCGCGATGGCTGCAGTGGTGACGGGCTCCTGTCACTGCCAGCCTGCCAGGGTGGGCGTCCAGGTGGCGGCCGGTCCCTGCCGAGCGTGGGTGGCGAGGTCTCTGGGTGTGCCCGCTTTCCCGGGCTGGGGCTGGGGGCTGCAGAGCTGGACCCTCATCCCAGGAGGTCCCTGGTCCTTGGGCCGCCTTGCATCCTTGCCGCGTTTGGGGGCGGTGCTTGTTTTGCCGCAGTGGCCGTGGGAGGAGCTAAGGGCTGCAAGGGGCCGGTCCAAATGGTGTGACGCCTACGGGTTATTTTCTTGCGACAGCTTTGGGCTGAGCCCCGCCTACCATGGCAACCTGATCGCTATAGGCGAGTCGCTGGGCAGGCGCTGTCCTGATTGGGTAATTGCAGATTGGGGCGGGGCCGAGGGCTGTCATCACAGGCACTTGGGCCTCTGATGATCTTGGAGCCCTGCCTACCTCGGCGCCATCTTTGATGGGGGCAGTTGAGGTTTGCCGCGCAGGCGCAGTTTGGCTGGCTGGCCGCAGGGGGCGGGGCCAAGGGCTGTGGGCTGCAGTGATGAAAGGCTGCGGGGGTCCTGCCTGTCTCGTACCTTTCTTGGTGTGTCGGTTCCAGCCTGACTAGGTTGGGGTCTGAACGCTGACACTGAGATTGAGCCACGAATAGTGTCCGGTTTGTCGGCAGGGCCCATGTGGCATCTGGTGACGAGGCACAGTGCTGCAGTTTGCCATGGCTGTTGCCGCTGTGGGACTGTCTTTCTGGAGGGTCAGGGATACAGGCTGTCAGTATGCCAGGGTGTGTGTGTGGGGGGCGAGCTTCAGAGGCACACCGCGTCCCTGGTTGTCTTTTCAGGACTGTTTTTACACTGGGGTGTGTCTGGCTGTATTTTTTGGCTGGGGGGTTGTTAGGGGTGGGGTAGCAACCAAGGTGTATCGCACAGGTGGCTCTGTGGTCGTTCGGGACCGATGCCCTGCAGCTATGTACGTTGGCTGATAAGTGCAAGCCACGGCTTGTGGCTCAGGTGCCTTCATGAATGACAGCAGGGCTGGCTGCAGGGGCGGGCCTGAGGGAGGGGCTCCTTAGCCCCACCTACTTTTAGCGCTATGTTGGCCCACAGGTAGCCGGGAGATTTATTGCGCAGGCGCCATCTTGAGTGACAGCATGGCTGGCTGCAGGGGTTGAGCCCAAGCCAGGGCTGCGTGTCTTGAGTGACTGACTGATGGGGGCTGCGGTCCTGCGTACTCCCGCGCCTGTGGGCCGACAGGTAGCCAATGAGGCTTACTGCGCAGGCGCCATCTTGACTGACGGCAGGGCTGCAGAGGGCGGGCCTGAGATGATGACGTATTTTGAGTGACTGATGGTGGGAGGTGCAGACCCAACCCATCTTGCGGTGTCGGCCAGTAAGTGGCGTCTGAGGCTTACTGCGCATGCGCCATCTTGTGGCCCTGCTAGGGTGGACCCAAGTGTGGGCTGTCCTGTCCTGCGTGCCTGACAGGGGCCGCCCACCCCTGCCCGTGGTGGCATTCTGCGGGCCCCGGTGATGAATAAATGACGATGATGCTGCAGGGGCGGGCCCTGGGAGGGCCTGGGGAGCCCCGCCCACTCCGGCACCATGTTGGCCAGGCTTTCTGCGTAAGCGCCATCTTGAGTGACGGTGGGGTGGGCCGCAGGGGCGGGCCCGTGGGCGGGGCCTCCCTGTCCTGAGTGACGGATGGCGCTGAAGACCCGGACCGTCCTGGTGCTGTTCGTTGGAGGCCACAAGGCTTACAGTATAGGCCCTCTCTTGAGTGATGGCAGGGCTGCAGGGCCAGCCCGGAGGTCGCAGCAAAAGGCTTACTGCAAAAGGCGCCTTTTTGAGGGACAGTAGGGTTGAGGGGCTGCGGTGGCCGGAGGGGCTGCAGACCTCCGGGGTCTCTGTTGCGCAGGCGCAGAGCGGCCAGCAGTGCACTCGCTGCAGTGGCGCCATCTTACATGGCCGCGTGACGTGGCGGCAAGAGCCTTGCTTCCTCTGAGGGGTGCCAAAGCCGCGTCAGAAATGGGGGACCAGGTTCAACTGCGCGGTTCCGGGGGTCCCTTAGGAGAGAGCTGCGGTTCAGAACTGAGGAATGTTAAGAGATGTGAGGAAAGGCAGGATTCAGTGGAGGAACGGGGGCGGCGGGCTGTGGGTGTAAGGTGTGGGGGCTCGGAGGACCTGCAGGCCTCGCGGTCAGGGGTGGGCCTGCCTCCTGTGGGGCAGGAATGTGGAGCGAGGATGGCCACCAGGGGGCGCGGGGTGAGGGGAGGAGGTGGCTCTCTGCTGGGGGCGGGGCCACTCGGCGGGGCGGGGTTTCCGGGTGGAGGGGGGCCGCGGGCGGGCAGGGGCCACGCATGCGCACAGCCACGTGTGGCGCTGTCCGCGGGTGTGGCGCTGTCGGCGGGTCCGCCGTAGGACCCGTTAACCGGGCCGAGTTTTTTTTTTAAGTACATCCGCCAGTGACAGCATAGCCCACCGGAACGTGCTGAGAGCCTGTGCAAGGTTCTGTGAGAGTCGGTGACGATAGCACTACCCCAAATAATGGCGACCAGAGCATCACGGGCCTGTGGGAGCTGGGCTCTTCCTGGTCCTCACATTCACGCCGTGAGTTCAGTTTCTGGCCTGCACCACCCGCTATTGAATGGCGGGACTGGAGCCTCGCCTCCCTTGTCTAAGGGGTTCCCATGGCATTATCCCGCGTGGTCGCCATAGGAAAGAAACGGCGATGTACTGTTTTCTTGTCCTTCCAAAGGCTGACCTGTAATCGTTTGCCATGAGCTCTGAGATTGAGGCCTCAGAGCCCCCGCTTTTCTCTGAAACGAGAGCACGTGGTGAGGATCAGCAAGAGAATAAAAGGGAGGTGCGAGGTGCTGTCCCTGGCCGGTCTTTAGCAGTGAATGGTAGTGCCTTCTTAGCCACTGGCCCCTCCTGCCCAGGCCCTTGCCTGTAGCGAGTGGCCATGCCACCTGGCTAATAGGTGGGCTTCTTCAGCTGACACAGCCCCACGCCCCGTGTCTTCCTCCGTCTGCTCTGCTTGTTAGAGACGTTCTGAGACACCCGCAGGTTGCCTTGCACACCCACTGACAGCCTCGTGGAGAAAGGCGCTGATGACAGCCTGGGCCTCGGGGAGCGTGTGGCCCTGCCGTCTGCGGGGCTGTTCTCCCCGGTCTCCGCTGACCCCTGTGAGTGGCGGAGAGGAAGGTGCTGCTGCTGCGGTGTCATCCCCAGCCGGAGGAACCCAGTCACGGCAAAGCAAACGTGATGTCTCATGTTTTCCTTTCCTTCCCCAGCTCTGCCTTCTCGACCGTCTACCCTCTTCGCAGACGGCTGACTAGATCCCAGCGCCAGGTGGCTGAGTCCAGGTGAGCCAAACTAGATTTCTCGCCTCACAGTACCACACCCTTCCTTGGAGTGGGCGCGTCCTTCCCCCTCCTGGCGCACGTGGCCCACCCCCACGGCCACAGCACCCTTTGTGCTCTCGGAAAACGCACACACACTTCTGGTGGATCCCGTGTTCGCCAGACATTCTCCGTGGCCTTGTGCCATCCTTTTTGGTGTCCTCACTTTTCCCAGCACTCAGCTGCCACCTCGGACCTACTCTGTCTCTCTTACTGGCGATTAAAGAAGCACGAGAGAGTCATAGTCACCAATAAACATGGCCCCCGGTGGGAAAGGAAGTGCGTCCCTGGAGCTCATAGCGTGTTAAGTAATGAAAGACATTGAACACATGATTGTGAGACTCATGCATTCGCTGCAGGCAGTTACCTTAACCTGGAAGAGGCCATCTAGGGCCTCCCTGAGGAAACCAGGGACATAGAAGTTGAGCCCTGAAGGGCAGTGGATGGTAGGGTGGGAAGAGGAGTGTTGGGAGAGGAGACATGGACGTTGCTAAGGGAACGAGAGAGGAGCCAACAGTCCAGGACTCCCGGAGCGAAGGAAGGACTCGGTCAGCACTGCATGGATGTGGGGGACAGGTAAGCACGTGGCGTGATCTGCAGCACGTGGGAAGCCGCTGCGACCTTTAACCGTGGAAGTAACACGATGATCAGAGTTTTGTTTTTAACATGTCCTCTGGTTGCAGGGGTCAGAAGGGGAAAGTTGAAACAGTGGGTGCCAGGAGGCCACCCTCAGGTCTGAGGGAAAGATGGTGGCTTGGATTTAGGGTCCCGGCAGCGGGTAAGTAATGGACTCGAAAGGCACTCAGAGAGACTCAGCAGGGCTGTCCCCTCTGTGCAGGCCTGCTGACTGACGCAGACCAGACTTAGCGAACCATGTTGCCTGGGGAAGTGAGCAACACAGCTGCTCATTCTACCAGCAAGCCTTGGTACTGGGCCTGGTCTGGGGCAGGGTCATCCAGACTTCAGGTCTCCAGGAGCAAGTGACATAGTCCTTGGCTTCAATGTCCCCTGAATGAGAACTCCGATTAAATGCAGAGCAAGACAGCATGCTTGCCGAGGTGCGTGGCTGTGCTGAGGTACCACCTGGGGACAGGCTTACGTGCTGCTTGAAACGGGCCCTGGGGGTGGGTGGGGTTACGCCCAGCCTGGGTGAAAGCTCCAAGTAGCCAGCGTCCATGCTCAAGCCTGTGGAGACTTCGAAACCTTGCTTTGCCTAAGAACCCATCTCTTGGTAGATTCACGTGAATGGAGCTCAGGGGCCGTACTAAGCCCTGCTGACCTACTAGTTTATGTGGGAAAACAGCGTGTTCAGTTTGGGTTTACTGATTTATGGTGTGAGGTCACTATAGCAGAGACACAAATACTCAGAAGTGTGTGCGATCAGCAGATTCTCTACCTGTAGGCAGACCTACATGGGAAATGAAACCATCATGAGAAGGGTGCTTGGTACATACAGAATCAGAGCAGAAGCACGTGGACACGCTTTAGTAGCACTGGCCTGCCAAGTGGCAGGCGCCCTCCCTCCCCGATCCATTCACAGTAGGTCTGGTTGGGGAAACACCTCAAGAGTGGACAACTAAGGAAGCTTTGCTGTAACGTGGTAAGTGGTAGAGGTGTGAGCCGGGGTGATGTGGTGACTATCAGAGGAGCCGCCTCACGGACCTGAGGGGGAGGCCACGGCTGGTCTCATAGGGTAGTGGTCACTCCTACATGAGACCCTAACCCCAACAGCCCCTCCCGTCCATATGCACCTATTGGCCGGACTGGATGGGACACAAGCCTAGAGCAGTTCTCACAGTACACCACTCCTGAGGTTCTTGTTAGAACCACAGACCTACACTGTCACAGCTGGAAAGGAGGCAAGATTTTCCCAAGTGCCAAAGTCACCCCACATGTGAGGGCCACACCTGAAACCTATCTTCCTATATAATAAAAAGCTAATATGCAAAATGACGGAACTGTGGAACAACCAGTACCTATGACATGCACTGACCACCAGGGGGCAGATGCTCAACGCAGGAGCTGCCCCTGGTGGTCAGTGCACTCCCACAGTGAATAATCGAGCCAGCTGGGCTCATGGCTGGCGAGCACAGTGGCGGTGGCAGGAGCCTCTCCTGCCTCTGCGGCAGCGCTGATGTCTGACTGCTCACGGGGAGCAGGCCTAAGCTGTCAGTAGGACATCCCTCAAGGGCTCCCGGACTGCGAGAGGGCACAGGCCGGGCCGAGAGCCCCCCCATGCATGAATTTCGTCCACTGGGCTTCTCGTCTTCTATATATATATATAAAAGGCTAAGTGACCATGATGCGCACTGACCACCAGGGGGCAGACACTCAGACTGGTGGCTATGACACGCAGTGACCACCAGGGGCAGACGCTCAATGCAGGAGCTGCTGAGCTGCTGTGACTTGGCAGCTGCAGTTCTCAAGTGATGCACCTGGAACCAGAGAGGAGGAAGCCTGATTCTAGGGTGCATCACCCGAGAACAGCCCTCTCACAATCTGGAACCCCTTGGGGGATGTTGGAGAGTTGGTTTCGGCCCGATTCCCCACAGGCCAGCCAGGGGACCCCACTGGTGCATATGCACCAGGCCTCTCATATAGTAATGTTGATTAATGTTAGCCCAATCAATTTACTAAGATGGAAATTTAAAAATTTAAATGTTCATTCTAAAAAAAACACCTTTTCCTGCTCCTAGACGATAAAAATTTTATTTCATTTTTATTTTAGATTTAGCATTTTTATATATGCTATGATCTTCCCCCTCAAGTTAATGACTGGCTAGTTTTCCTAGTCCTACTTATTGAAATAATCTACACATTCCTTACTACCTTGCAATGCCATTTTCATAGACTACTACATACTCAATTATGTATAGTAAACTCATTATGATTCTTAAACAAATCAGTCTTTCTGTCATAAATTGCAAGTGGTTTTCTTTTGTTATTTTTTTTCTTTGACTTTGATGGTGTAGACAAGACTACCACTTCTTGTTTTCATGTCATCTTTCTGCCTTTAGGCATCGTACTATAAAACAACTTTCTTACCCCAAGATTATATCAAACTATTTCTTGGTGATGGAAAAAATAAAAAAATTCCATGGCCAAATACATTTGTAAAACACTAAACTTTATACCCTTCTTAAAGAGTCACAATAAGATGTATTACTACTCACTGATTTTACAGTGATTTACAACATATACCTGCTCTAGAAGAGTGTCAAGAACAAAAAATATATATTTCTTAAATTTTGTTGTTGGCTTGTTGGCCTTTTGACATACGAATTCTCAAAATATTGATCTAAATGGAATTCTTCCATATCACCTTAGAGCAGTTGTTCTCAACCTTTCTAATGCCACGACCCTTTAATACAGTTCCTCATGTGGTGGTGACCCCCACCCATAAAATTATTTTCGTTGCTACTTCTTAACTGTAATTTTGCTACTGTTATGAATCGTAATGTAAATATCTGTGTTTTCCGATGGTCTTAGGCTCTACAGCAGCAGTTCTCAACCTGTGGGTCGCGGCAGGGTCACCTAAGACCATCGGAAAACACAGATATTTACATTACGATTCATAACAGTAGCAAAATTACAGTTAAGAAGTAGCAAGGAAAATAATTTTATGGGTGGGGGTCACCACCACATGAGGAACTGTATTAAAGGGCCGCGGCATTAGAAAGGTTGAGAACCACTGGGTTAGAGCCACTGTCCAGTTCCCATTAGTATTCTTTGAAATTCCATTAGATGATACACATTAATTTGAGGGAGTATTTAGAACTTGAGTGTACTGGAGCCATACATCTCCCAGGACTACCCTGTGTCTCTAGCTTATTGCAGTATAGTTTGTAACTTTATGTAGGTGCTATTTTTTCTATTGGAGTTCTTCCCACTTAGAAAAAGTATTGTTGATACATATTTAAGGAGTCTGTTAAAATTATTTCCTTATTATAACATCTCCCTATTGATTCATAAGAGAATGATAGTTTTACATCTTTCTTTATGCCTCAGGTTTGTTTTTCTTGTCTTGTAATTAGCTAGAACTCAGAACGCTGTTCAGTAATGATAGTGTGCAGACTTCGATGCCTCTTTCATTAAGCGAGTGGTCAGCGGTTTGTTCGTGCTCATCTCTGGCTTGGGTTTGGAGTTCTGCTTTCATAGAAAAAATCTGGAGGTTTTCTGTTTCTTTCCCTGGTTGGTTTATATGACACTGTAATTGGTCTTTTCTTGAAGGTGATCGCAAAGGCCTCACCCCTACTCATCCCCGAGTCTATAGCCATTTGGAGACTGGATCTCGGACACTTTTTTTGCATTTCTTCTGTGTTCATTCGTCATGTGTTTCTTCCTGTGAAATGTCTGCAGGTCCCTGGCATTTTGACTCTGTTCCTGTGCATAGTGGCTTGTTCGGAAGTTCCAGAAAGGATCTGTTCCAACAGGTGATTTGCATACTTGAGCGTGTCCTGCTGTCTCTCAGAGGTTGGACTGGATCTTGTCGGGGACCCAAGCTTTGTCTCCGGCAGGCGTGGGCTCTGTGCTCGCCCTCCCTCCCGTGGAGGCATATTGGCTTTGAGGCCTCTGCCCTTGCCCGAGGCCGCCCCTCTGAGCCAGGTCCTGGGTAAAGATCGCTCCAGTGCTCAGAGCCAGGATACTTGCCTGTCCCCTGCTTTGGAAGCTTCCGCTCAGCAGGTGGCATCCAGTGCCTTCTCCACTGTCACACCTCCTCCTGAGGAGGGCGGGGCTGCCAGGGGTGGGCAGGGCACCGTGCTGGTGCCACAGCTCCAGGTGACAATGGAGGACAGTTTTCATGGGAGCAGAGCGCAGCCCATCACAGCAGGAGAGCGTGGGCCCGAGCGTACTCCTTGATTCCCAAATGATAAGTCTATTTTGAAGCTCTAAATAATTGAAACACCTTTTTTTCCCTTTAGATGTATTAAAACTGAATAATTTTCTTAAAAATACGTTTTTTTAATTGACTTCAGGGGTGGAGAGAGAGAGAAGCATCGATGATGAGAGAGAATCATTGATTGGCTGCCTCCTGCACGCCCCTCACTGGGGATCATGCCCACAACCCGGGCATGTGCCCTTGACCGGAATCGAACCTGGGACCCTTCAGTCCGCAGGCCGATGCTCTATCCACTGAGCCACCCTGGCCAGGGGGGTGGTGAGCCTTTCAGGCATATTGGCTTATGGAAGCTTCATGGTCCTCAAAGGGGGGTTGGTCTGCTGTTCCTTATTTGCAGATTTGGGGACAGATGCCAAGATGTAGAGTAAGTTGCCCAGGATCATAAAACCAGTCAGTAGTGCCTGGCTGGTGTGGCTCAGTGGTTGGACATCCATCTACGAACCAGGAGGTCATGGGTCGATTCCTGGTTTGGGCACATGCCTGGGTTTCGGGCTTGATCCCCAGTAGGCGGCGTGCAGGAGGCAGCCGATCAGTGATTCTCATCATTGATGTTTCTCTCTCCCTCTCCCATCCTCTTTGAAATCAATGGAAATATATATGTTTAAAACAAAACAAAAGCCTATCAGTAGCGACCTGACTCCTTCAGTGCATGTGGTGCCCGGAGGCATGCCTGTGACTTGCGGTCCTGTGTCTGTGTGTGGGGGGATATATGCACCGCTTGCCCCCTCGGCCTGTTCGCAGAAGCGTTGCTGACGCCCTCGCAGGCCGCTGGGCCTCACCCCCCGGGACGTGTGTCTCCTTGCGCTCTGCAGGTCCCCGAGCACTGGCTGGCACGGCTGCTGCGTCCTTCCCGTGACCCATTTCGGTTGCTCCACTGACCGCTTTCCCTAGAGAGATGCTGCCGCCAAAGCGCTCTTACTCCAGCAGACCCAGGAAGCCCTGGGCCCCAGACCTGTATGAGCTAGACAGTGACTTGGCTCAGGACCCGGATGCCATCGTAGGAGGAAGTCCGACTGACTCTGAATTTTCTCATCAGAGGTTTCGGAATTTCCTCTACGTGGAATTTGTCGGGCCTCGGAAGACCCTGATCAAACTCCGAAACCTCTGCCTGGACTGGTTGCAGCCGGAGATTCACACCAAGGAAGAGATCATCGAGCGCTTGGTCCTCGAGCAGTACCTGAGCATCCTCCCAGAGAGGATCAAGCCCTGGGTGCAGGCCCGGAGGCCGCAGACCTGTGAGAAGCTCGTGGCCCTGCTGGAGATGTACAAGGAGATGTACGGGCCCGAAGGTGAGGCAGGGTGCCGCGGCCGGGCCATGCCCTTCTCCCCCGGGACAGCGACCGTGTGATGGGGCCCGGGGCCCTCGGGAGCAGAATCACCAGGGTTACAAACCAGCCACCCCACCCTGAGGTGGGAGGGGAGGTGACGCTTGGGGCAAGGGTCCATGAGGAGTCTCACGCGTCTTGTGCTGTGGCCCCGGCTCCCTTTTTTTTTTTAATCTTCACCCAAGGATATTTTTCCATAGATTTCTAGAGAGGAAGTGGGGAGGGAGAGAGAAACATGGACGTGAGAGAGAGACATCTATTGGTTGCCTCACTCACAAGCCCTTACCGGGCTGGGGAACCTGCAGCAGAGGTGTATGTGCCCTTGACCAGGACTTTTCTGTCCTTGGGCTGATGCTCTAACCACTGAGGTCACTGACCAGGGTCCGGTTCCCTTTTGGAGACCGAAGGGTGTGGTGCTCCAGGAAGTCGTATGTGGCTGCAGTTGTTGGGGGCGAGGTAGGAGCAGTCACAGCCCAGTTTCCACCAGGAATGGTCGCAGCTGAGGTGTGACGGGCTCAGAATGTTCCAGCATCCCATGGAGGTGGATGTGTGGTGGGGTGCGGGGAGACGCGAGAGCGTGGGCAGGTGACGTCCAGCACTAAATGGGTGTCTGGTGTCCCCTTAGACGACAGTGACACCCAGAGCGAAGACAGCATGAGCCGGAGTGGAGCAGACTCTCCCCTGCTGCGCTCCGCCTATTTCTACAGTGAGTACCAGTCGGGTCGTGCCGCTGTGGGCACATTGCCAGACCTCAGCCGCAGCTGCCCATTGCCTGACGGTGCACAGTGGGCATCGGGGCCTCTGAGGGCGCCGCCCACCCCAGGGCAGCCGCTGCTGCTCCGAGATCTGAGGGGGCGCAGGTTGATTGATAATAGATTAGGCATTTTATGCCCAAGCCGGCACTAAGTAGAGTGAACACAGGACGTATATTTTCAGGGATGACAGCGTTTGCTCTTGGAAGGCTGCATTGGCTGCTCAAGCTGCACCCACCGCCCTCCCAGGCGGGCGAGGCTCTAACACTGTTTCACTGTTAAACAGTTCTTCAGCGAACTTGACAATTCTTTAAAATCAGTTCTCGTCTTTAATGTATTTTTATTGGTTTCAGAGAGAAAGGGAGAAGGAGATAGAAACATCAGTGATGAAAGAGAATCATTGATCGGCTGCCTCTATGCCCCACACCAGGGATTGAATCCGTAACCCGGGGGGAGGGGGCATTTGGCCCGATCAAGAATCGGATTGTGAACTCCTAGTTCATAGGCCAGCCCTCAGCCACTGAGTCACCCAGCCAGGCTGCTCAGTGAACTTTTAAAAGGAGCGTTGCTCTGGGGCAGGGCGGATGTTTTGTAAGTAACGTGCACATTGAGGGACGCTTGGGTAACTGGACGGCAGAGGGGCTGATGTCCATCTTCTTGGAGGTGCACCTGACCGTGTACCGCCTGGGGAACAGTGGAAGGGTCTGCAGGGGGCGGAGCTTCTGAAGTGAGCATCAGAACGTTCTTTAGCGCAACCTCCACGCAGCTGAAGCCTCCAGAAACCATTCCAGGCCGAGGGTGACGGCAAGAGTCCAGGTTGCCCTTGGGCGTGTGGAGACGGATGTGGGGTCTGGTTCCTTAAGGCAGGAGCAAGGATCGTGCTCTTGTGGAGGGCTGTGCACGTGGGGGGCACGTGTCGGCGCTGTGCTCACCCCAAATGTCTGGCTTTCGCAGGAGACCGGGACCGGGATTGGGACCAGGACTGGGATCGAGAGCGAGCCTGGGACCGGGATCGAGAGCGAGCCTGGGACCGGGCCTGGGACCGGGCCTGGGACCGAGCCTGGGACCGGGGCCGGGCTTGGGAGCGAGCCCGGATGCGGGAGCGGGAGCGGAGGGCCAGGAGCAGGGACCTGGCCTTGCGAGAGCGCTGGCCCTACGGCAGGATTGCCAGAAGCAGTAAGTCCTGCCTTCTGACCTCCCTAATGCGCCTGTGAGGCTGGCCAGGCCTTTCCTTCACGGGCCTTTCTCTCCCAGGGCTTCCTCACCGGGACCTTTCCCTTCCGGCTGCGATGGAGAGAACGATGGCAATGGAAAGAGGGCGCCGGCGTCGCAGCTTGATGATGCAGTATGAGTTGCAATCCCAGGTATGTTTCGGTTCCCTCTCTCCATTTCATGGCAGAGGTGCCTTTTTTCCCCAAGAGAGTGTGTCTGTGTGCATCTGCCCCCTAAGATCCCACCTGGGCACGAAGCCCCAGTCACTCCTGAATGGATCCCAGGTCTGTCCCCAGAGGTGGCAAGTGGCCAGAGTGACCGCTACCATTATCCTGACTCCTCCCTGTGGTCCGAGGAACTCTTTCCTGCTCAGGAAGCTCTCACCTCTGAGCACGATGAGTAAATCGCTTAGTGCCCTGTGTGCCGGCCATGTGGACGTGCAGTGGTGCCAGCCCTGCTCTCCAGGCAGCACCTGTTCCTGGGGGACTGGGTGTAGCTTGTGCAGTTGTGGGTGCCACTGGTGATTACAGATGCAAAGGGAACCACTGCTGTAGGGCTACCCACGCGTGCTAGATGAACAATCTCACACCAAAGCATCATCTTTCTTTCACAGGAAATTGCCATTCAGAATTTAATGTTACATTCATTATCCTCCGATTAGGCAAATGGAGGCAGATATGAAAAATGCCCTTTCCCTTTTGCCATTGCCCTTGGGGTCTGTTAACAACAGAAACAGCGGTGGTGACCCTTCTGGCTCCCTCAGCCCACCACGTCCTTGACCCCGCCTGTTCTCTGCCAGCCCCCAGGCGAGGAGCGCTGGTCTCCTTGCTGCCTCACAGGTGCCTCTTCACTGCAACAGTGAGGCAGGCCTGAGCCCCGCTGTTCCGTCAAGTGATGCAGCTTGGTAACTACCAGTTCTGGGCGCCTCCTGCGCTTTCGTAGCTCATTTGTGCCCTGAAAGTCCTCAGCCCTAACCTAGTTTCATTTCGAAGCCTGCGTCATTTTGGTGGTTTTTGATGCTTCATCACTGGGCACGGACACTTGCTCTCCTCTTAAATTCCAGTGCCTGTGCTCATGTATCTTTCCCAATAGAGATGCACCTCATTGTGCAACTACCTTTTTTTGGCTGCGCTTTCTCTCTCTGGAGGCCCATGGGACAGACTCCGGTGAGAGGCCTGTGTTTGCTGTTTTAGGGTACAGTGTCAAACCAGGACATGTGGAAGCTTGCTGAGGGCAGGAAGGTTCAGAGCTCAGTTAATGTCCACGCCACTTCCCAGTGGTGGAACTATCTAATACATTACCCAAGTATCTTTCTACAAGAGTTTAGAGTAATGTATGTTTTCTTCACATACTTTTTCCTCTTTAAACCACACATCACACTGAAGAGCAGCCTCCCCCCACAATACGGCAAGGCGGACAAGTGCCCTTCTCCCCATTTTACAGATGAACCTGGGCTCAAACTTTTCTGTTCCCCAGGCTGCTCGGCTCAAAAATGGCGCAGTCCTCCCTTCACCCTACTTTTCCGTGGCTCTGAAACGGGTGGGCTCCCCACGGCCCCGTCTCCCTCCTTCAGTGTGCCTCAGCCTTGGTGCCGTGCTCCCTGGGATCACCGCCCTCTGAAAGCAGTCATGTTTTAGTGTAGCAGTATGAAAAGGTTCCAGAAGATTCTGTATAGAAGATTCTGAGTAATACAGGGAATTAAAAAAATTTTTTTTTAGGAAAGGACCCATTAGAACACAAAAGACAGCTGTGAAAGGAAGGCACTTAGCTCTTAAAATCCCCCCTGGGTTATTTGGAACTTCTACACACCCAGAGGAGCCCACAGTGTAGCCATGTTGTGCAAAGCATGTGTGCCCAAGACACAGGGTGTGTGTGTGCGTGTGTGTATGTGTGCGCGCGCGCGCGCGCGCGCGTGCGCAGGGGTAGGAGGCGTCGGTCACACTTCCTGACCAAATGTCTGCTAAAACACATTTTCTTTCCCCACATATGCCATGCATAATTGATAGCCTGTTGAAGCTTTCCCACCAGCCCCCTCTCTCTGTGTCAAAATAGTGCCCACCACTGAATGCCCCACCCAAGCTCTCTACAAAACCTTTGCTCACCCTGAACTGTCCCTCTACTAAGCCCATTAGCACTGATTATCTGTACCCCTCTTTATTGTTTATTGTTCTCTAATTGTTTCATGAGTCTTTTCTCTCCAACCAAATTATAAGCTGCATGAGGGCAAGGAATGTGTGTCATACGTCTTTTGGATCTTCCTCAGACTATAGCGCCAAGGTAGGTACAAAGTAGGTCCCTAGTAAAACTTGACCTGGACCACTCAGAACCCCAAACGCTGTGAGCATTTCCTACATACCTTTGTATGTTGTAGCTCCCATGTCGCAAGCATTCTTCTTTCTCTGCGTGCCCCTCAGACGGACCCCACTGAGAGGTCTGTGTTTGCTGTTTCAGGATACGATGTCATACCAGGACATGGTGAAGCTCACCGAGGACAGGAAGGCTCAGAACTCCATCAAGGACAACATGGAGAACTACAGGAAGCTGCTTTTCCTGGGTAAGCCGCTGCTCCTGCAGGCACTGGAGCATTTTGCCGCCTTCCTCTTTCCACCTGCAGGATGGTAGGGTCCACGTTGATCTATCTGGACTTCAAGGGTAATCAGAAACCTTTGAAAGCTCTCAAAGCAGAAACATAAATGAAGAGATTTCTGTTGTTAAGAAATCCTTCTGGCTCTGGGTGCAGAGCACTTGGGGGAACACGGAGATGGCGCCTGCCGCAGAGTTGATACTTTCATAGGTGGTGACAGCAGAGACTTTTTAAATACACACTCGGAATGGGACGCTGACTTCCGTGTGCCCGCCTAGAATCACGTAGCTCGGTCAGAGCAGGCAGCTGGCCGTTCAGATCTGCATGGTGGAGAGAGCTGAACCGAGAGTTCTGTGTAAGGCAGTGGAGCCTTGAGGAGCTCCAGTGTTTGCAGAAGAGGCAGGGAAAGAGGATTCAAGTGGTAGGAGGACATCCCTGGAGGCCAGCGAAACAGGACATCGAGATGGAGGAGGTGGCTAGGAAAAGGTGAAGCCTGAAAAGGATGCAGTGCATTTGGGGAGACATGAAGGTCTCTCTGTACAAATGTGTAGGTGGAGTCAGGAAGATTAATTACCTTCAGGTCAGAAGAGCCTAAGGGGTGGTAGTAAGGAAGTGAAACTGCAAGCACACGCCATCCAAAGGCTTGGACTTGGGCTGCTTCCCATTCAGCGGCTCGGCGGGAGACAGGCATCAGTTTGTGGCGCTGAGTCTCGGTCCCCAACTTGAGTGTGAGCTGTCGTATTATCGTGAACAGGGCTTCAGCTTGCCGAAGATGATGGCCGCTCCCACATGACACAAGGCCACTCAAGGTCAAAGAGAAGTGCCTGCCCAAGCACCAGCCGAGGTAAGCACTAGGCAGATCATGCACAGTGGCCGCTTCAACCGGTGAGATGGGCACTGATCTATACCTACATACAGTGAGTCCTCACTTAACGGCCATCGGTTCTGGAACTTGACGTGAAATGAGTTCTACCATAGGCTAATTGATGTCAACAGAGTTAAATTCCTACGGCATCTCATCAATTAACATGAAACAATGTTACTCGAGGACCTGCTGTACTGATAAACCTTTAACAATTTATATTCACACCACTATCACGGAAGACCTACTGTTACTTTGCACAAGTACAGGAACTAGGGAGTATTTACA
This sequence comes from Corynorhinus townsendii, assembly GCA_026230045.1. Lineage (NCBI taxonomy): Eukaryota > Metazoa > Chordata > Mammalia > Chiroptera > Vespertilionidae > Corynorhinus > Corynorhinus townsendii. The sequence goes on along the minus strand of JAPDVU010000011.1, from coordinate 54,705,213 downwards.
TTTGGTGTTTCTTTTCAGGTCTGAGAACTATGCCTGAAGCCAAAAAGTCAACCCATCGCCGGGGAATTTGTGAAGAGGAGGCTTCGCATGGAGTGATAATGGAAAAATTCAACAAGGATGGTTCGCGAAACTCCAAATCTGGAAGAGCGAGAGAACCTAATGACCGGTTTCTAAGGTTCCCCAGAAGGCCAGACCACGATTGGAAAGATGCGTCCTTAAACAGAGAGTCAGTGATTCAGGAGAGGGGCTATGCAGGGAATGCCTTTGGGGGAGGTTTTAATTGTAACTCAAATCTTGTTTCCAAAAAGAGAGTTCTTGAAAGAAAAAGGCGCTATCAGTTTGACACGGATGGGAAGGGTTCCGTTCAGGATCAGAGAGGCTCTCCGCGGAAGAGACCCTTTGAATGTAGTGACATGAGGAAGGCCATGAGCATGAGCAGCCTTAGCTCCCCCGCTGCTGAGGCGCAGCCGCTTGATTTTGCAGCCATGCCCTACGTGTGTGATGAGTGTGGGAGGGCTTTCAGTGTGATATCCGAGTTTGTCGAGCATCAGATCATGCACACTAGAGAGAATCTCTATGAGTATGGTGAAGCGTTTATCCGTAGTGTGGCTGTCACTCGGAAAAGTGTGGCTCGAGGGAAATGCTTTGAGTGTAAGGAGTGTGGGGAAACCTTCGACAAGACTGCCGATCTTGCCGAACATTGTAAAATTCATTCTAGAGAGCATCTCACAGAATGTAATGATGAGGAATATGAGGAGCCCTTCATGCCTAGCCCCACCTTCAGTGAGCTTCAGAAAATGTATGGGAAAGATAAATTCTATGAGTGTAAGGTGTGTAAGGAAACCTTCCTTCATAGTTCTGCTCTGGTTGAACACCAGAAGAAAATCCATGGGAGAGATGACAAAGATGATGAAGTTTTTAAACCCAACCCAGCCTTTAAGGAGCTGCAGAGAATGTATTCTAAAGAGAAAATGTACGAATGTAAGGTGTGTGGGGAGACCTTCCGTCACAGCTCATCTCTGAAAGAACATCAGAAGATTCACACTAGAGCAAACCTGTTTGATAACAAGGGCAAAGTGTGTGAGGAAACCTTTATTCCTGGTCAGTCCCTTAGAAGGCGTCAGAAATCTTACTTACAGGAAAAGCTCTATGCCTTTAAAGATGGCGGGGATGCCTTTGGGCAACGCTCATACTTCGGTGAGCCTCCCACAGTTCGTATTCGAAATAATCTCTATGAAGGCAGGGCGTACGGGAAGTCTGTCATTCGTAGCATGCCCTTTACTGAGTCTCGGAAGAGTCATACTATAACAAGACCACCTGAAGATGAGGACGAGAAGGCATTCACCATTAGCTCTAATCCTGATGACAACCAGGAAACTTCCACTAAAGAAAATGTCCTTGAGAAGAAACCAAATGAGAGGTCTGTTATTCATAGCTTAGCTTTTGCTGAAGTCCAGAAATGTCACAGTGCTGTGGGGCCCAATAAGCCAAAAGTGATCGCAGAGTCTACCATTACGAGCTCAAATGTTACTGAGCAGAAAGTCCATGCTGGAGAGAAGACCCCTGAAGAAAAGAAAAATGAGAGGTCCGTTATCCATAGCTTACCTGTTTTCAAACTTCCCAAAAGTCCCAGTGGAAACGAAAGTAATGAGAAGGGAAGAGCCTCAAATCTTAATGATAAGCAACAGAAAACTCCTGCCAGAGCCAGCCCTAATGAAGCGGACAAGAATAACAACTACAAGGAGAGTGTTATACGCCGTGTATCTGGTACTGAACCTCCAAAAAGTCTTGCTGCAGAGGGAGCCAGTGAGTTTAAGAAGGATGGCCAATTGTCTGTTTCCAACTCAAATGTCCCTGAACATCAGAAGGCTCGAGCAAAGAAGAAAAACATTGAGCGCAGGAACTGCGAGACTTCAGTAATTCACTCCCTACACTTCGGTGAACCTGAAACATTTCGCCCTAGAGAGAAATTCTATGAATGTCCAGAGTGTGGAGAGTCCTTTGTTCGTAGCTCCGACCTCACTGAACATCAGAAGATTCACCACAGAAAGAAGCCTTTTGGAAGCAAAAACTATGAACGATCTGTTATTCGCAGCGTAGCCTCCGCTGACCCGCAGACGAGTTATGCTGAACAGCCAGTGAAGGTGAGTTATGAGCAAGAGCCAGAGGGGATGACTTGCATTCAACAGCCAAAGCAGACTAGTTTTCTTGACGAGCTAGTGGAGATGAGTTATGTTAAAGAGCCAGTGCAAAGTTACACTCAAGAGCCAGAAGGGATGACCTGCATTCAGCAGCCAGAAGGGATGACCTGCATTCAGCAGCCCGAAGAGATGACCTGCATTCAGCAGCCCATGCAGATGAGTTTCCTCGAAGACCTAGTGGAGATGAGTTATGTCGAAGAGCCAGTGCCGACTTACGGTCAGGAGCCAGTGGGGATGATTTGCGCTCAGCAGCCAGAGGGGATGACTTGCATTCAACAGCCAGCACAGACAAGCTATCCTCGACAGCCAGTGGGAATGAGTTATGCTGAACAGCCCGCACAAACAAGTTATGCCCAACGGCCAGTGCCGCAGGCATGTAAGGACTGTGGGCAAACCTTCGCTACCATTGAAGCCCTTGGTGCACATCAGAAAATCTATGCTCGAGAAGAGTTCCATGGGGGTTCTGTCATTCGGGGTGCAGGCCTTGGCAGGCCTGAGCAGGAAGAGCCTGAGCCAGAGGAGGAGGAAGAGGAGGAGGAAGAGGAAGAGGAGGACTCAATCTATGGATGTAAGGACTGTGGGCTGGGCTTCGCAGATCGGGCCGACCTTAAGGACCATCAGAAAGTTCATGGCAGAGAGTACCTCATCAACACTCGTGAATACACACAGTCGGTAATTCACACCCATTCCATCAGCGAATACCAGAGAGAGAACACTGGCGAGCAGCTCTTCGAATGCCCAGCATGTGGGGAATCTTTTGTTCATAGCTCATTCCTTTTTGAGCATCAGAAAGTTCATGAGCAAGACCCATATTATGGCCATAGGAGGTATGATGAGCCTTTTATGCACCCTTTCATCATTAACCCACAGAGGTTTCGGGCCCCGCAGGCGAATCCTACAGGGATGTATCTTCAGTGCCACGTGTGTGGGCAAGATTTCATTCATGGCTCTGTCTTTAATGAACATCTGGCACTTCACCTGGGAGAGGGTTCACCAGAGCAGGCCCAGAGAAGCAATGACGCTGTCAATGCAGGCTTGGCCCTCACCGAGTTACAGAGAAGCCAGGCCGAAGAGAAGCACTATGAGTGTGGAACATGTGGAGAGCCCTTCCTCAGCCAGTCAGACCTGAGGGATCACAAGAAAATTCATGAGAAGGATGATGAGCCCTACGATTATGGGGCTTCCTTTGTTCATACCTCATTTCTTACTGAGCCCCCCAAAGGAGATTCTCCATTCTTTGAGTGCAAGGACTGTGGGAAGTCCTTTATTCATAACACAGTTCTCACTAAACACCAGAAGTTCCATGTCGAAGAGGAAGAAGCGGCAGCCCAGGAAGTGGAAGCCAATGTTCTTGTTCCACGAGAAGTTCTGCGGATCCAGGGGTCAAACATGGAAGCTGCCGAGCCAGAAGTGGAGGCCGCTGAGCCGGAGGTAGAGGCTGCCGAGCCCAATGTGGAGGCTGCTGAGCCCAATGGGGAGGCTGAAGGACCAGATGGGGAGGCTGCAGAGCCAAATGGGGAGGCCGAGCAGCCCAACGGAGAGGCCGAGCAGCCCAACGGGGATGCTGATGAACCAGATGGTGCAGGAATCGAAGACCCTGAAGAAAGAGATGAAGAGTTAGAGGGGAAGGCTGAAGAGCCAGAGGGAGATGCCGATGAACCAGATGGCGCAGGGATCGAAGACCCCGAAGAAGAAGAAGAAGAAGAAGAAGAAGAAGAAGAAGAAGAAGAAGAAGAAGAAGAAGAAGAAGAGGAGGGAGAAGAGGGAGAAGAAGAGGGAGAAGAAGAAGAAGAAGGAGAAGGAGAAGAAGGAGAAGAAGAAGAAGAAGGAGAAGAAGAAGAAGAAGAAGATGACGAAGAAGAAGAAGAAGATCAAGAGATTCAGGTCGAAGAAGCATACTATGACTGCAGGGAATGTGGAGAAACCTTCACTACCACCTCAGCCTACGGGGAGCACCGGCAGACCCACGCCAGAGTGATCATATTTGAGTCTGGAAATGTCTACGGGGAAGGCTCACACTACACTGGGCATGCCAGCACCAGCACTCATGGCAACGATAGGGCTGACGACAAGTACTTCAAATGTGATGTCTGTGGGCAGCTCTTCCGTGACCGCCTCTCCCTTGCTAGACACCAGAATACCCACACTGGCTGAGAACACAAGTGGAAAATTCAGAAAACCTTTCCTTCCTTAGGACCTGACCCTCACAGAGAATTCACAGAAACCCATACTCATGTCAAGAGGACACTTAGCTCGGCTTGGACACACTGACTTTTAAAATCAGATAACTTGGACTGGAAAGGAACCGGAGGAGGTGGCGGCGGTTCCATTGGTCTTAACTTCCCCCCATCACACACCAGTGCGTGAATGTGGGGAGGCCACAGCACATCCCTTCCCTTTCATCCTAGTGATCAGCTTGAGGGACAGTCCTAGGAGATCTGAGACTACAGAAATAGCCCCAACCAAATGATTCTTCTGTAACCTACATATAATTTTCCTGAGCTGTATATAAATAGCAAATCATAGCAAACAGTAGTCACAGGAACTTGGATTTAATGATACAGAGTTACAGTTTACTGTGCAGAGATACCTCCGTGGTATGCTTCGATTTTTTTTTGGAAGAGGAAATGAGCACCATACTTGTAAATATCTTAGTTCCTGTGAAAGATTTGTTGTGCATTATTTTAACCTCTTGAGTATCTTTTCGAATAACTGTGTTGTCCCTTACTCTTCTTAAATATTCCTGTAAGGTGTAGGCATGCAAGATAAATGTCCTTTCCTCTGTACTGTTTGAGAAGAGAAGTTCTTTGAGCTTCCTTTTCAGCCATCTCGTCTACACCAACACCTTGGAACCTAATGCTGTATAAGCCTTTTGCAATCTGTGGATTCACCTTTTGTGACCCAACTTGATCCCTTGCCATATTGTACCTTGCAGTGATTCTCATGCAAAAATACTGCAAGTTTGTGTTTGTTTAACCAACTTAATGTGTGTGTGATAGTGAATCCACAAACGCCAAGCTTTTCCCTGTAAATCTTGCTTCTTTGCCTTTAAGAGAGTGGGTTGCAACCATCACTAGATCACGACAGTGCCTACTGAAGGTTGAAACCATGAGCAGAGCCTCTCATGCTGTAAATATGGATGCAGGTGACAACTTTCATCGCTTCGTGTGCGCTTTCTGCCTTAAGTGTCAAGTAGCAACGTGGCTTTGTTAGTGGGTGCCACCGCAAGTCAGTTTGCACCTGGGTGCCCAGGAGCGAGTATCCTGAGAGCTTTCTCTTACTGAACCTAATTCTTGTCTTCGCCTGTCGGACCCTCAATCCCATGTCTAACTTGTGTGGGTTTTTTTCTTAAAGAAAAGCTTTCTTTACAGTCAACCTAAGCTTAACATGGACTCAGGTTCCCAGCAGCCTTAATTTGTTTTGTTACCATCTGTTCTCTCCTCTTTCAGCCCTCCTAAGTACTTTTGAACTATCCATTAGTGTCCGGTTGGTCTGATTTCCATCAAGTACAGACCGACCTCGTAACTTGTGGTTTCCTGTGTCGTCTTCTGTGGACCACTTGTGCTCCTTTTGCTTCCCCTCCCCTTCACGTCATGACTGTTGAGATTTTTTTTTTTTTTTTTTGGCTTTGAGTTGACTGGAAAAATAATTTTAAAATTAAAAAAAAAATTCAAAGTGGATCTGATGAAGAAGTAAACAAAAGATAAAAGCAGATAATTTGAGAAAGAAAATGCCAACACTTTCTTTGGGAATGTGCCCAAATCTCACTCTCCTAGATCTGCATGGTTAGGGCTTGAGGAGTGTGTGTCAGAGCTGCTGGGAGTGCCAAAGACCAGAGAGGTGGTTGGACTGAGAGCATGGAGCAGAAAGGAGTAAGCCAAAGAAAGGAGTCCTAACGCAGACCTAGGAGGGTGAGGAAGCAGACAAAGGGAAACATCGGAAATGGAATGGAAGGCCAGGTCGGTGAGAATATGGCCTGGGCAGTTTCGAAGGGGCCATCTGGATGGCATGGTGTAGGTGAGGGCCAGCTGCATCAAAAGAGCGGAGGTTGGAACGGACATCCGGGAAAACGGGAGCAGTGAGGCACTACATCCGAGCAGGGTCCTTGAGAAGGGAGCCACTGCTGATGTTGGGGTGAACTTGGGTTCATCACTGTTGGCAGCATCAATTGGTAGATCCTTCTCGGAAAGCAACTTGCCAAATGTCAGGGTGTCCGTTCCAACCTTGTGTTAGTGAAAATTTAGGAACAACTTTGATGCCAAACGATAGATTAAGTGAACGTATCTGATTCTTACTCAGCTGTTTTAAAAATGATAATCATGCAGAGTTATGTAGTAACATGGAAATATATTTACAGAATATTAAGTGGAAAAAGCAGGACACAGAATTATATTTATACTACAATTATAACTGTTTAAAAATGTATGCTTTTAGTCAACAGCTGTTGTGTTGTTATTGTAGGCTTTCTAGTTGAGCATTATTTTTCTTAAATTCCTTGATGTTCTTAATGGTAGTGTTACTAAAAAGTTTATAGTCATGTCTCCATTGTGAACAAAATTTGAACTCATTATCAAATACTTGGAAAATAAAAGTGGAGGAAAAAAACAAACCATATTCCCACCATCCAAAGACAGATACACTCTTTAATATATTGTTTCTTGTTTCTGTGCACAGGTTTATGATTATAACTGTGTCAAAATGTGTATTCAAAGTAGATGTTATATTACCTTTGTTTTCAAATGTTCCTTAGTAATAGTGTTCTGATAAAAAAAAGTTTATTATGCTTCTATTACAAGCATAATACATACCCAGAGGAAAAAATTGGAAGATACAGTAAATTAGAAAAGAAAAAAACATTACTCATATTCCCAACACCCAACAACTGAGTATCTCGATCTGTTTCCTCCATCTTGTTTCAGTGCACAAACTTGTGGTGTTGAATATGTATGCATCAAGTCTACAGTGAGAAAAAGTGTGGAGAATCATTAACATAGTGTTGTTGTGGAATTATGGTTAAATATTTTGTCTCAAATCCCTTGGGTGATCTTTGGTGTTTTGCTATTAAATCTTATGTATGTATTTTCCCATTGCAAATATAATACTCAGAATTTGGGGGAATTCAATAAAATAGAAAAGAAATTCACCCATATTCCCAGCACCTAACAGCTCCTATTAACATCTGTCTGTACACCAGTCTGTGATTGTTAGGGTGTTAATGATAAGTATGCATAGAGTCAAAGATGGGAAGAAATATGGAAAATAATTAAGAAATAGTTGTGTGGTTGTGGGATTACGGTTAAGTATTTTGTCTTGGTTTCCTTGAATGATCTTTATCATAGTGTTTCGGTAATCCACCTTTATTACATATATTCCCATTGTAAACACAGAATGTGTTCATTATAGAAACTTTGAAGTTGCAGAAATGTAGAAGAGATACACCCATATTTTCATCATCTGAAGACTGTGGTTAACATCTTGATATATTTTTTCATCTTGTTTCTGTGCACAGGTTTTTGGTTTAATATGGTTGTGGTTGTTATATCTATCTGTAATAGTGTCAATAAAAATAAAGTTAAAAATAAGATCTTTCTCAGTCTCTTCTTTTATCCATTTTAAGTGTCTGGGATTAACATAGTTCTTTAAATTATAAACCCCAAAACTTAGTGCCTTCTTAGGCCTTAACATTTGCCTTAAAACTTATTTCAGTTTTAAGTATTGCATATTTTGATTCAAAGGGTTCTTCAAATGTACGATTTCACATTTTTAACTATATACAATTAAAACATTTTAATAGTGTTTAATCAGTTGATGAGTGGATAAAAAAAGCGGTGGTACATTTATACCATGGAATACTATGCAACAGTAAAAAAGAAGAATCTCTTACTCTCTGAGACAGCATGGAGGGACCCAGAGAGTATCATGCTAAGTGTAATAAGTCGGTGGGAGAAAGACAAGTATCACATGATTGCACTCATGTGGAATCTAAGTAACAAACTGATGAATGGAGTGGAACCAGAGACATGGAGCATGGAACAGAGTGTGGAATCTCAGAGGGAAGGCAGGGGAGGGTGGGTGGGTAAGATGTAATCAACCAAAGGCCTTGTATGCATATATGCATGGGACTTGGATGCAGACAGTAGGGTGCTAAAGGCCTGCGGGGGGGTGGGGAGTGGAGGGGGTCACTGGGGTGGAAAAGGGAACATATGTAATTACTTATAACAATAGAGAGGGAAAAAACCCACACTTGATAAGTCGATTTCAGTTACTTGAGTCACTATTTAAAATTTTAATCTTATTTACATATGAGATTCAAATAAGAATGATCCTATAACATAAAAATGTTAATATTATGGTTTAGGATCTCTCTAAAGTTTGTGTTCCTAAATCTTCCCTGAGGTTAAAAGTTGTTTATTTTAAAGAATCATTTCCCTTGTTTTAAACCTGACCTCACCACCAGAAACTTCCCAGGCAACTTGGCAGGTTGTCCCCCCAGATACATTGGGAGGTAATCCTATATAATAAAAGAGTGATATGCAAATTGACCATCACTCCAACACAAGATGGCTGCCCCCATGTGGACGCAAGATGGCCGCCACAAGATGGCCAGCAAGGGAGGGCAGTTGTGGGTGATCAGGCCAGCAGGGGGAGGGCAGTTGGGAAGGACCAGCCCTGGAGGGGAGGGCAGTTAGGGGCAATAAGGCCTGCAGAGGAGTGCAGTTGGGGGCAACCAGGCCTGTAGGGGAAGACAGTTGGGGGGGGGACCCAGGCCTGCAGGGGAGAGCAGTTAGGGGGCACCAGGCTGGCAAGGGAGGGCAGTTAGGGGTGATGAGGCCTGCAGGGGAGGACAGTTAGGGGCGACAGGGCTGGCAGGGGAGGGGCAGTTGGGGGTGATCAGGCCTGCAGGGGAGGACAGTTGGGGGTGATAAGGCCTGCAGGGGAGGGCAGTCGGGGCAACCAGGCCTGCAGGGGAGGGCAGTTGGGGGCAACCAGGCCTGCAGGGGAAGACAGTTGGGGGGGAGCCAGGCCTGCAGGGGAGAGCAGTTGGGGGGCACCAGGCCTGCAAGGGAGGGCAGTTGGGGGGGGGACCAGGCCAGCAAGGGAGGGCAGTGGGAGGTAATAAGTCCTGCAGGGGAGGGCAGTTGGGGGCGACCAGGCCAGCAGGGGAGGACAGGGGCGACCTGGCTGGTAGGGGAGGGCAGTTGGGGGCAACCAGGCCTGCAGGGGAGGGCAGTTAGGGGCAATCGGGCCGGCAGGGGAGCAGTTAGGTGTTGATCAGGCTGGCAGGGGAGTAATTAGGGGGTGATCAGGCTGACAGGTAGAAGCAGTTAGGGGCAATCAGGCAAGCAAACGGTCGGGAGCCAGTAGTCGTGGATTGTGAGATGGATGTCCCAGATTGGAGAGGGTATAGGCTGGGCTGAGGGACACACACCCTGAAATTCGTGCACAGGGCCCCTAGTTTTTAAATATGCCTGTGTGTCCATCATGACCAGAGATGTCCAGCCGGGTTGCCTATGGGGTCACTGCCGGCCACTGCAGAGGGTTGCCCCATCCCTAAATGTGGGATCGTTGTGCCCGTGATTCCATGACACAAAGGAGATGCCCCATATTTGACATCCTCCTAATCCCCTGCATATCCTGTGATTGGAGTCTAGTCGTAAGACAGAAGAGTGTACTTTTCATTTAGCTACATACTCTGGAATTTGGAAGAGCCCCGTGTTCCTTCGTGTTCTCAGAACTTGCGTATGTTAAAATGGAAGTCCGTCCTGTTTTGGTCATGTCCTGTGGTGTCTGACTGGTCACAGCTCTGATGGTCCTGGGAGAAGGAGCATCAGTGTGGGTCATGGGGAGAGGGTCAGTTCTTATGTAAGATTGATTTCCCGATGAGTATATTGTGGAAGGAAGTAGACGAAGGGAATGCAGTGAGGGTCCGCTCGAGTTGCCTGACCAGCACTTACACTCTGGGGAATGTTTCCCTTCCCATCTCTGTTGTAGGGATAACTACTCCCAGGCCACCACGTTTATTCTGCGAGATTTGACCCCTCTCTGGCCTCAGCTGATGGGTGCTTATGGGTTCCCAGTGTCCAGACTCAGACTGGACACCTGGATGGTCAGATAGTTTGGGGCTGAGCGTGCTGAGGATCAAACAGACCTGGGGTAAAGCCACATGGCCAGAGGGAAGCTTGGTTCCTGGTGCCTCAACCACCCCCGTGCCCTGTGAATCCTCACGAAACTGCCTAACTTTGGGTTCCCTAACTCTTACCTCTTTAAGGCTACCCCCTCTCACATGAGATGGCTTTATTATTGGTGTCATTCATGCTGTTTTCACCAAACCCAAATCCCTTCCCCTTTCTGGGACTGCTCGGTCTTGTGAGAATGCCACAGCACCCTGCCTGCCCCTTCCAAAGGCTGAGGTTGGTGCCAATCAGGCTTCCCGCGCATATGGACACAAATTATTCCAATGGCAGCACTGACCGCTACGGTACTAGTTCCTGCTGCACAGGTAGCCAGAGCTATGCCGGTAACTTGTGCTTCTTGAGGCCTGATTGTTCAGTTCTTCCTTTGAGTCTCTGAGCCACCCAGTATGCTTCCAATCGATTTCATGTTTGCTTTACATGGCTGGAACGAGTTATCTGCAACCCAAAGGAGCCCTAACTGATATAGAAGTTGATGCCAGAAAATGGATTGGAGATAATCAACCCTGAGGGAAATGTGGGGTCTTGGGATAGGCAACTCGAAGACCAAAGCATGGGGCAGTGAAATATCTAATTATTACCTGTGGCCAGTTATCTGTAATCATCTGCTTCCTGGGATGAAAGTCTCGATAGCTGCTGTCAGAGACAAATCCAAAGACGATAAAGAATGTCTAGACAGAGGTATCAGAGGGTATCTACAAATACCCTGATCTTACAGCCAAATCCATAGCCTTGCCCTATCTATACACAACCGGTCAACCACTCCATCAGTCGGCCAGTTGCTATGACGTGCACTGACCACCAGGGGGCAGACGCTCAATGCAGGAGCTGCCCCCTGGTGGTCAGTGTGCTCCCACAGCCAACCTCCGGTGGCCGGTCAAACTCCCATGGTCCCTCCCCCTGGCTGGCCGCCCCAATAGGTCCTATCAGGACTGGGTGAGGCAGCCCCAATCGGCCCCAATCGCCGGCCAGGCCAAGGGACCCCACTCATGCACGAAGTTGTGCACTGGGCCTCTAGTTCCTACAAGAGGGAACAGGTATCACTTAGGCTTTTACATAGAGATGGCTTATCTATGTACAAGGCTGTAGGTCCCATTGCAGGAAGTGAGGGGGAAGGCAGAAGTGTAATATATGGAGGGCCGTCCTCAAGGGTCCCTGGACTTTAAGTGGTCTCTGTTTATAAACTGATTCAAGGAGGTTATGACTCTAGTGTGGAGGCCCTAGTCCACCTCTTTCCGACCTAGACTTTCACTTATTTTGCAATAGAAATCGAGAATCTGTGTCAGAACTCCCCCAAGAATCTGCTTATACCAGCCATGCTTCCTATAAGAAGTGGCTCCCTTTTCAATATTCAAGTTCCCCCCATCGTCACAGGGGTGATCAGAAAGCATTTCAACCACTGGCACAACCCCCACCTCCTCAACTTTCTCTGATATGGAAGTGGTGAAATAAGTACCTCAGTGGGTTTGGAGCTTCACAGTTGTGTCCATCTTTTCCATTTTCCTAGATTCCACCATTTTTGAAAAGTCCTCACCCAAGGATATTTTTTAATCTTTTTTTTTATTGATTTCAGAGAGGAAGGGAGAGAGAGAGAGGGAAACATCAATGATGAGAGAGAATCATTGATTGCCTGCCTGCCGGGGGTCTTGTCCAGCATCTAGAAGGGTTCAGGAATCTGGAGAAGGGCTGCGTGTAAATTATTAAAGCGTCCAGAGATGAAACATAAATTTGGAAAGCATTTTGGGGAGCCAGAATTTTGGGGTCCCATTTGGCTGTAGGAACCAAGTTCTCTTTGTCTCAGGACCCCTTGCTTTTTATTAACACAAATTGCCCAAAGGCAAAGTAGATATACAGATCAAAGGCCAAGGTTTCGTATACAGAACCCATTGTCAGATTGGGGGAACTGCCTACAGCTGTTCAGGTGTTTGGCCAGTAGGAGGCAATAACATGTAGGTTCAAATGCCCTCAGCTGTCTGGCAGCAAGCAATCATCTATGCAAATCTTTCGGTGTGGGGAAATGCCCTTAGCCATTTCCAGAGCAGGCAATCCTCAAGGTAATACTCAAGGTTCCATCAACTTTTTGATGAGACTTCTTGCATTTATGACATGCTGGAATTAGCTTCTGTCAGCTGCCTCCTGTATGCCCCCTACTGGGGATCGAGACTGCAACCTGGGCATGCGCCCTTGACTGGAATGGAACCTGGGACCCTTCAGTCCGCAGGCCGACGCTCTATCCACTGAGCTACACCAGCTAGGGCTCCATGAAGGTTCAAAATGAATGTCAGTCTCCTTAGTGGAGGGGTGCTTGGCTCCCGTGGGCCGTGCCTTCGTGTCTGAGTTCTGCAGCGTGGCCAGCACTCCTTCTGGGCGAGTGATCCCCAAGGCTGTAATCTCTCTCAGCCCTGGATTATCCAGGGGTTCCCTCTCGCACCCGGGCTGAGCCCCTGGATGGCCAGGGACAGCTGCGAGTTTGAGTCTTCTCCCAACCTCACCTGCCTGTGGCTCTGGGCCATTTCTCTGAGCCCGAGTTTCCTCATCCAGGAAATGAGTAGACTGTGAGGATGGAACGCATCCAACACACGTGGATTCCCATCCCTGCCAACCTGTACTTCCCAGTAGCAGTTCGGGGCTTCCTGGGGGCCAACCAGGTAACCTTCAGAGCCTCCGTTTATGTGGTTGCTTCACCCTTTCATGCCTCAGTTTCGTCATCTGTAAAATGGTGATGGTAATATTACCTATCTAAAAAGGCTTCGGCTGGGGCGGGGGGGAGGGGGCGGTGTCATTACACTTATGTTAAGGCTAAGAACAGGAGCTGTACGAAGGGCAAGTGTTCAAGCACTATTAACCAGTCCTGGCTGGGTGGCTCAGTGGGTTGAAGCATTGTCATCTCTGTACACCAAAAGGTTTCGAGTTCAATTCCTGGCCATGGCACGTAACTAGGTTGGGGGTTCGATTCCCATTTGGGGCGCATATGGGAGGCAACCAATCCATGTTTCTCTGTGCTCTCTCTCCTTCCCTCCCTCTCTCTCAAATCAATACAAACATATCCTCATGTGAGAATTAAAAAAATACATTAACCATATATTGTCATCATCATCATGCGTAACAATTATTATACTGTTCTCATACATTTCGAGCCCTTGTTAAATGTGCTTTAGTTAAATATATTGGTCCCTAAACATAGGAAAGCATGCTCTAGCTTGCTCACGAAAAGAGAAAAGTAAACTAGAACTACCCTGAAATATCGTTTCTCCCAGCCCTCGCTTTAGGAAACGTAAAAAAAACAACAACATAATATGACACTGGGGATGCAGATATTCTCTCTCCCACAGGCTGGTGGGGCCCAAGATGCATCAGTGTCTATGGACGGCAATGTAGAAATCTCTATCAAAACGACACACAACCGATCAGACAATCCTCAGAGGGAAGGTAGGGGAGGGTGGGGGTCACAGGAAGAGATCAACCAAAGGACTTGTATGCATGCATATAAGCCTAACCAATGGACACGGACACCAGGGGGTGAGGGCATGAGTGGGGGGCGGGGAGGGGAGGCAATGGAAGGGTAAGAATATGCAGTATCTTAATCAATAAAGAAAAAAATAAACCAAAAAAAGAAAAAGGAAGAAAGAATAAAACAAACAAAATGACACAGGCGCATGTCCTTTACATCAGCAATTCCACTTCAGGGGAATGAGCCCACCAAGGTCCACGCCAGCGGAACGGCTGACGAGCAAGGGCATGTGTCAGCCCTGGTTGTAGTAGCAAAGGACTGGACACACCTCAACAGTCCCACAGTCTGGAACGGGTTAACTAAGTCCGCTCCCCACCAGACCCAGAATCCAGAGCTGTTCGAAAATGGTGAGCAAATTCTCTCTGTACTAATATGAGAGGCTCTCTGAGATGTACTGGTAAGTAAAAAGAACAGTGTGTAAAGTGTGCCACCTTTTGTATAGAAAAAGGCAGCAAACGAGTATTTAAGCAAAGGAAAAATACATGTATTACTTTTGTACAAATATATTAATTATATAGCATAGTGAATATTTATTATAACAATGGGTTGCATATTGGATAATTACATTTATATTACATATATCGTTGTACACATAAACGTTGTATTATACCTTACATCTTTAAATTCTTAAATATGAAATATGTCTTATATTTTAAAATATATTCATTCATATTACTGATGTACACATGTACAGAATATATATTATAGTGTAGATATATATGCATAATACATATCAATGATAATCACACATGTATGGCTATGTGCATGTGTATAATATTCATACATATCTACATACTAGTGGCCCAGTGCATGAAATTTGTGCATGGGTGGGGTCCCTCACAATGGGGACCGAGCCCACAACCCAGGCATGTGCCCCTGACCGGGAAATCAAACCATGACCTCCTGTTTCATAGGTCTGTGCTCAACCTGAGCCACGCTGGCCTGTTTCTATATATTATTATCTGTGCATAAAGAAACTGTGAAAGGACCCAAAATAGTTACGGTGTGTGCATATGCAATTTAAAACATTCTAAATATGGAAAAAACCAAAAGGAATTGGGTGGCATAAACATTTGGTGGGTGGCACACACATGCATGCGCGCGCGCACACCCACACACACTGAGGGGAAGCCTGCTCACTGAATACTGCTTATTTCCCTAACAATTTATAAGTAGACCTGTGGGGGAGATCGTTTTGCAAGTTGTATAAATAAGGTGTATTAATGCCTACTCACTATGTTGTACGCCTGAAAGTAATATACTAGTGCATGCCAACTGTAATTGAAAAATAAAATAATTTTAAACCATTTTATTCACCATCCAAAACTTAAAGCATTTTAAGGAGAGAAGCCCGGGGGGGTACCTATCTGCTCCCCTCTCCTCTCCCGCTCCGCACCTCACCTTGGTCCGCTCCTCATCCAGCCGTAGCCTCGCGCGCCCCCTAGTGGATCCCGCCAGCAGCGGCTTTCCTCGCAGAGCGCACGCGCAGACCGGGCTCGGCAAGGCTCGGCACGGCACGCACGGCGCATGCGCCGCAAGTTTGAGCGCGAAGTCTAAAACCCTGCTGCTCAGTCTGGCCGGGGCGTGCGGCTGCGGCGGACGGACGAGGTGAGCGCACGGGCGAGTGGCTAGCGCCCGGCCGCGACGTGCCGGAGGGGACATTACGGAGGTCTAGCTCATGGGCAGGTGGGGGTACCCTCAGGGGCGGGGGCCCCCCCAGAGGGGGGGCGCATGCGGGGCAGGGGCACGCGGGCCCTCGGGCGATGAGGGGCGAGGGCGGGAGCGCGGCTGGGGGTGCAGGGCTTGCCCAGGTCCATGTGGGGCTGAGGAGACGGGAACCCAGGGCATGGCGCGCAGGGGCGACCTCTTCCTCCCCGCGGGCCGCTTCCCCTACGCAAGACTGGACACTGCGGGTCCACCTGCTCGCCCCGAACCCCTCACCCCTGACCGACCCCCCTCACCCCTGACCTGACCTCTCATGCCCTGACCACACCCGGACCCTCTGGCTCCAGCTCGGACATTTCTCTGCCCCGTCCCCTCCTTGCTCCCGGACACCACCTCATCCTCCGTCCCCCGCCTCCCCTCCACCTCAGCCCCCGTCCCCTCCCCTCCACCTCAGCCCCTCATCCCCCTCCACCTCAGCCCCCCTCCCCTCCACCTCAGCCCCCTCATCCCCCTCCACCTCAGCTCCCCCTCCCCTCCACCTCAGCTCCCCCTCCCCTCCACCTCAGCCCCTCATCCCCCTCCACCTCAGCCCCCCTCCCCTCCACCTCAGCCCCCCTCCCCTCCACCTCAGCCCCCCCCTCCCCTCCACCTCAGCCCCCCCTCCCCCTCCACCTCAGCCCCTCATCCCCTCCACCTCAGCCCCCTCATCCCCCTCCACCTCAGCCCCCTCATCCCCCTCCACCTCAGCCCCCGTCCCCTCCACCTCAGCCCCCCTCCCCTCCACCTCAGCCCCCCTCCCCTCCACCTCAGCCCCCCTCCCCTCCACCTCAGCCCCCCGTCCCCTCCACCTCAGCCCCCGTCCCCTCCACCTCAGCCCCCCTCCCCTCCACCTCAGCCCCCGTCCCCCTCCACCTCAGCCCCCCCTCCCCTCCACCTCAGCCCCCGTCCCCTCCACCTCAGCCCCCTCCCCTCCACCTCAGCCCCCCCTCCCCTCCACCTCAGCCCCTCATCCCCCTCCACCTCAGCCCCTCATCCCCCTCCACCTCAGCCCCCCGTCCCCTCCACCTCAGCCCCCCTCCCCTCCACCTCAGCCCCCCGTACCCCCTCCACCTCAGCCCCCCGTCCCCTCCACCTCAGCCCCCCGTCCCCTCCACCTCAGCCCCCCGTCCCCTCCACCTCAGCCCCCCCGTCCCCTCCACCTCAGCCCCCTGTCCCCTCCACCCCCCCAACCCCCTCCAACTTAGGCCCCGATCGCCCTCTACCTCAGCCCTGGTCTCCCTTCACCTCAGCCCCGCATTCCCCTCAACCTCAGCCCCCCCCCATTCCTTCCACCTCAGTCCCCCCATTCCTTCCACCTCTGCCCCCCTCACCTACCTCCACCTCAGCCCCCTCCACCTCAGCCCCCCGTCCCCCTCCACCTGAGCCTCCATCCCCTCCACCTCAGCCCCCCGTCCCCCTCCACCTGAGCCTCCATCCCCTCCACCTCAGCCCCCACCCCATTCCCCTCCACCTCAGCCTCCATCCCCTCCACCTCAGCCCCTGTCCCCCTCCACCTCAGCCCCCTCCACCTCAGCTCCCCCTCCTCCCCTGTCCCCTCCACCTCAGCCCCCATCCCCCTCTACCTCAGTCCCTCCCCTGCTCTGTCTTCTCCCCCTCTTCTCCTCCTGGCCTGCCCTCTCACCCCTCCTCCCCATTTGTCTCAGTCGTACCCTCCTCTCTGTGGTCTTCCCCCCTGCCTTCTCTCCCAGCACCGCCCCCTTCTGCTCCTCTTAAGAACTTGTTACCTGCTTTAAAATTTTTTTAGTTTATTTTTCAATTACAGCAGACCTACAGTAGTACTTTAGTGTCAGGTTTTGACGGTTACATAACTTAGGAAATGATCACCTCATAATTCTTGTATTCATCTAGTACTTGGGTCCTGTGGTTCCCTCTTCTATGCTTTGCCCCTCCTTCGTCCACCCTGCCGGGCTCTGCTCCACCTTCTCTACCTGGTCCCATCTCTCCTCTCTCTGTTTCTCCCCCTGGCCCTATCACTTCTCCCTCAACCCTGTTCCTCCTCTTCTCCCTGCCCCACTCGTCCTCTCTCTTCCCCTTCCCCTTGGACCTGGCTGTGGACCCCTTCCTCTCCCTCAGTTCTGACCCTCCTGTCTCTCAGTCCTCCTCCTCTACCCCAGTCCTGCCAGCTCTGTCTCCTCCCTATGCTGGCCACACCCCTCCCTTCTCAGCCCGATCCCTCTTTTCTGCTCTTCCTCTCTTGTGCCCCACTCCTCTACCTCTGCACTCTGTCCTGCATTGCTTTGCTCCCTTTCTCTTGCTGAGATCCAAAAGATAAAAATGTAAGGGAAGCAGAGTTAAGAATTTATGAAAAAGAGAAGTGGAGGGATATTGAGGGTGTCCCAAGAAGAGACAGGGCCATGAGCTTCCTTTCGGTATTTGTGGCCTGGAGGGAGGGCTGTTGACTGTTTAGGGTCATACTGTCCCTCTCTGGCCAGGAGAAAGAATTGTAACTCCCTACTCTGACCTTGGACCTGGCTAGTCTAGGGAGGTAGGCTGACAAGATTCCAGAGTCATTTTCCTAACTCCTTTCTCAGGATTCTTCCCTGGAGGCTACAGACCTAGAAAGGGCATCACACATCCCAAGAAGGAATGGGTAGCAAATTTACCATTGGTAGTGGCAGGAAAGATTTTAGAAAAAAAACATAACTCTTCTCACAGCCTACTGCAGACTAGTTTCCAGCTAAAGAATTAAAATGAAATGTTCAAATAAAGCAATAAAAATATAATTGAATATTCAATGGGTCTCTGAATGCATAGTAATCAGTTGTACTTTAAAATATTAAAATTCTACAAAGACAAGAAGGTGTTGCATGGCTGAAAAAATTTTAAAGCAGATAGGACAATGCATACCCATTATTTATATAGAGCCTTTACCAATCAGTAACAGAAACACCCTAGTGGGGAAGGGTACGAGCAATTTATAATTGGCCAATGAAATACAGAAAATCTCAAGACAGCAACAGCAGAGCATTAAACTAAGCTTGAGGCCTTCCTGAGCATAGAGCCTGTGTGACTGTACTTCACAAATAATCTTATATTGATATTGGGAAAGGAAATTGGTGAAAGCCTTTGGGAAGAAAATTTGGCATATTTTAAGAAATTTTTAAAACAATAAGCAATAGAACCAGACCTGCAGACTTCAGGTATTCAAATTATTAAAAATGGAATACAAAATAAGCTTATTAAGTTTAAAAGATATGAAGCTGTATTTGAAAGGGTTTTGTGTTTGTATTTTGTTTTGTTTTGTTTTTTATTTTCAGGAAAAACAGACTACCAAAAAGTATTAGGCTGACTAGGAAAAGAACAAAATAGAAGTTCTAGAAATGAAAAATAGAACCACTGAAATTTAATATAGGTAGCTAGAGAAAGAATTAGTGAACTGGAAGATAATATGAATAAATTATACAGAATGCAATGTGAAATGATAAAAATATGGCAAATTGTTAGAAGTATGGAAACATAGAAGAAAGCATGAATATCTGTGAAAGCTCCAGAAAAGGATAATAGAGAAACTGGGAAGAGAAAATATTCAGAGAGATATTGGCAGTAAATATTCAAGAATTAATTAAACAATCCTTATATTTGAGAAGCTCAATAAATTTCATGACAAGAGCAAAATTAGACATACTATAGTAAAACAGTGGAATACCAAAGGCAAGCAAAATCTTAAAAGCAATTACAAAGAACACATTGTCTACAAAAGAATAATAATTAGACTCAGAGCTAACTTTTAACTTTTAATAATAGAAACCAGAAGATAGGAATGATAATCATAATTTGCTGAGAATAAGTGTCAACCTACGGTAACATAGCTAGTAAAATTATCTCTCAAATGTACATATATTGAATATTATGTTGCACACCAGGGGTCCTCAAACTTTTTAAACAGGGGGCCAATTCACTGTCCCTCAGACCGTTGGAGGGCCGGACTATAGTTTAAAAAAAAAAAAACTGAACAAATTCCTATGCGCACTGCGGGCCCGGGACAAGTCAGCTGCTAAGCAGGACAGGCAGCAGCACCCGGCGGGCCCGATAAAATGTCCTCGGCGGGCACATGTGGCCTGCGGGCCGTAGTTTAAGGACCCCCTGTTGTACACCTTAAACTAATATAATATTATATGTCAATTATACCTCAGTTTAAAAATAATAAAAAATAAAAATTGTAAAAAGAAAGAAAAATTTTTAAAGTTTATACCTTTTGTCCAGGTGATTTCATTTTGAGGAATCTGTCCTAGAAGGGAAGTATCAGGGATGTGGACAAATACTGTTACAGTGATGTTTGCTGCATTATAACTTATAATAATGAAGAACAAAAATGCCTTTAAACAAAAATGGTTAAATTATGTCATAGAAATAACAGTTGTTTTAGTAGGGAGGAGAAAAGGGGTAAAAAAAGTGTTTTCCTCAGCCCTGGCCTGTGTGGCTAGATGGTTAGAGTGTCGGCCCATGGACTGAAAGGTTTCAGGTTCGATTCCAGTAAAGAGCATGTAGCTGGATTGCAGATTCGATCCCTGGCCCCTGTCCAGATGCCAGCAGGAGGCAACCAATCAATGCGTCTCTCTCACATTAATGTTTCTCTCTTTCTCTCTCTCCCCTACTCCTTCCTTCCCTTCCACTCTCTAAAAATCAATGGGGGAAAAATATATATCCTTGGGTGAGGATTAACAACAACAAAAAATGTTTCCCCCAAATGGCAGTTTCACACGTGGTTTCATAGAGTGAATGTAACTCTAATAGAATAAAGTATGTTTTATTTTTCTGATTGTAGAAGAAATGAAGGTTCATTGTAGAACTTTTTGAAATCAGGAGATAGGTTTTAGGGAGGGTACAAAATCACCTGTAAAAATTTCCTATAAACTCACTAGTCATTTAAGCCCCTGGTGCAGTATTTCGGTTTACTTTTCAATGTCTTTTCCAGTGCTTTATATGGTTAAGCATGTAGTCTATGTACAAGTTTGTTCCCTGTTTTGTTTTTCACTTAATACTATAACCTAGATATTTCCCCACAACTATAACAGCTAAGACTTTCTTTAGGGAAGTATACATAAATGTCTAAGTATACACAAATCTTAAGTGTAGAACTCAGTATCCACAAAGTGAACATGCCTGTGTCTATGCCATGAGCTCATAGATTAAGAAATAGAACATTATCAGCTTTCCAGTAGCCCCTTAGGTTGTCTCCTCCCAGGCATTACCACTGCCGCCCCTAATCCCAACAGTAACCACTATTCTGACTTCTTTTTTTTTTTTTTAAGATAAATTTTTATTGATCTCAGGAAGGGAGAGGGAGAAAGAGATAGAAACATTAATGATGAGAGAGAATCATCAATCGGCTGCCTCCTGCATTCTCCCTACTGGGGATTGAGCCCACAACCCAGGCATGTGCCCTTGACTAGAATTGAACGGTGACCTCCTGGTTCCTAGGTCCATGCTCAACCACTGAGCCACACCCGCCAGGCCACTATTTTGACTTTTAACACCTTAAACCCATTTTGCCTGTTTTTGACCGTTATGAAAATAGAATCATTGAATGTGGGCTTTTTTTTTTTTTTAAAGCTTGGTTTCTTTTGCTCAACAGCGGGATACATCCATGTTCTCAATTGTTCCTAGTCCCAGTGCATACATATGCCATTCTATTGTGGCTCTGTCTCCTCTTGAACACTTACTATTGTCTGATTTTTTTTTCTTTTGAGCATTCTGGAGGATGTGTAGTATATCTCGTTGGTTTTAATTCCTATTTCTCTGCTAACTAATGAAGTAGAGCCCTGTTTCATCTGATTTTTTTGGCCATTTTTCTCAAATCTCTTAACATTTTGTCTGCTTTTTTCTTACCAATTTGTATGAGTACTTTATATATTTTGCATACGAATTCAGGGTGTATGGATGATAAAGCTCTTTCTTCATCCTGTATAATAAAGCTCTTTCTTCATCCTGTATAATATATAGTTGTTTTACATCATTTATATTTTGAAATGAAATTCTTCCCTGGCTCATCAGATTTGTTCACTTCATTGTGGTTTGGGAATCCAAGTCTCTTTTCCATTCAATGCCCTTTCTGAAATATGTCTAGCCTGTGCCTGTGGATTTGCTGGACCTGGGAGTGGGGCTGAGGCAGCATGATGTCTGTCGATGTGCACATCTCTGTGAATATATGTATATTTGTGTGAAATGAGCTAGCTTCCTTTGCCTCAGCTCAGCTCGACCCCACTGTCCAGGCCTAACTGTGCAGGCCATTTGTAAGTCTGTCTCTGTCATTCCTGCAGGTCCTGGCGTTTCTGTATCCTTTCTTCCTCTGATACAGTTCTTCTACTACAGCGGTGTGTTCCGGAGCATCCTGCCTTTTCACATACCTTTATCCTGCCAAGGACCAAGCTGTAAAGATGGCGCACAGGACAAACGTTGTGGATATCTTGAGGAACTCGCAGCTCTTTTGTATGCGTGGTCCGGAAACCACTCCCATGCGAAACCCAGGGGTTCTGAAAATTTCTCATGAAAAGCTTAGGCATGTTCAGTCCCTCTCAGTGACAGGGACTCAGCAAACTCTGAGCCAAATCTGGGAGCTCTGTTGTCAGTGGCTGCAGCCGGAGACCCACACCAAGGAACAGATGATGGAGCTACTGGTGCTGGAGCAGTTTCTGAACACCCTGCCGGAGGAGGTTCAGAAGTGGGTGAGATCCAGGCGACCCAAGAACAGCAAGGAGGCAGGAACCCTGGTGGCCAACTTGATCCAAGCATGTGGGAAGGAAGGTGAGACAGGAAGGAGGCGATTTGCCATTTCTATTTATTGAGCATCTGCTGTATGCCTGGCATGTTACCGGAGATGAATAAAAATGTGTGGAATGAATGAGAGGATGAATTTCATAATCCTGTCTAACCTGCCTCCTACGACATGGAAGACACGCTTGTCTTGGGTTTTGCTTTTAATATTATTTCTCTGAGAGTGCCCCTCTCTCCAGCTTTGTCCTCCTCTCCCCCCATTTCTTATCTAAAACAATACACCCAGCCAAAAATAGGGGCTATAAAATGTGGGGAACACAAGGCCTAGAAGTTTAATCTCTGCTAAAATGTGACTGGTCTGTAAACTCAAGTTACTAGATTGGAACGAAGGGCATTTCAATAATGAGAAAAGAACGCCATTTACTCCTCATAGTACTTTGAATAAAACAGAGAGAGGCAAGGGGACAACAAATAAGGATTCAAGACGGTTGCTATCTCTGGATAGAAGGCTGAGGTGTGGACAGGAAAAAGTACATGGGTAGATGTAAATTAATTGGAGATGTTCTCCTTTGGGGGTTGGGTAGTGAATTTATAGGCCTTACAGTTAAAAGTATAAATGAATCAATTTAAACATGAGAGTCATGCATGGCTCAGAACTGATGCCAGATCAAGAAATAAAGGATTGCCCTAACCAGTGGTTGGCAAACTCATTAGTCAACAGAGCCAAGTATCAACAGTACAACGATTGAAATTTCTTTTGAGAGCCAAATTTTTTAAACTTAAACTTCTTCTAACGCCACTTCTTCAAAATAGACTCGCCCAGGCCGTGGTATTTTATGGAAGAGCCACACTCAAGGGGTCAAAGAGTCGCATGTGGCTCGCCAACCGCAGTTTGCCGACCACGGCCCTAACCGGTTTAGCTCAGTGGTTAGAGCATTGGCCTAGAGGACTGAAAAATCCCAGGTTCGATTCCAGTCAAGGGCATGGACCTTAGTTGCGGGCACATCCCCAGAAGGAGGTGTACAGGAGGCAGCTGATTGATGTTTCTAACTCTCTATCCCTCTCCCTTCCTCTCTGTAAAAAATATTTAAAAAAAAAGAAATAAAGAAATAAAGGATTGTGATTAATGCAGTTATTTGCATTCCTTAAAAGAATTTTGAAGATACAGTGAACAAGTTCAGCACTTCCAATTCTAGATGTTTTACACATAGTAATTTATTTTGTTTCTCTTAATAACTCTTGTTCTATAGACAGGGAGACAGAAGCACCAAGAGGCTGAATAACTTGCCCCCAAAATTAGTAATTGACCCGCCAGGAGCCCTGCCCTTGCCCCGCCTGTACTTTTACTCACAGTGTTACACTGCCTTTGGTGGACATAGGGAAGATTGTCCCAGAGAGAATGAAAATTTGGCCAAAGGCACGGAGCTTTTGATGGAGCTGGAATTCCAGGGAAAGGAAAGAGAGCTCCCCATGAGCAAGAAGCAGGTGCACTCAGAGAGACGGTACAGGCAAGGAAGGCCTTCAGGGTTCAGGTTGTTGTCCGGAAGGTGTGGCTGTTTAAAAGATATATGGAGCCCTAGCTGGTTTGGTTCAGTGGATAGTCTGGCTTCGGACTAAAGGATCCTGGGTTCGATTCCAGTCAAGGGCCCATGCCAGGGTTGTGGGCTCCATCCCCAGTACGGGGAATGCAGGAGGCAGTGATCAATGATTCTCTCCCGTCATTGATGTTTCTATCTCTCCCTCTCTCCCTTCCTCTCTAAAATCAATATATATATATATATATATATATATATACACACACACACACACACACACACACACACACACACACACACTGAGTGGCCAGATTATTATGATCTCTGAACACATAATAATCTGGCCACTCGGTGTATTTGTATCTCAAATGGGTACCAGAAGTATTCCAGACTTCTGCTGGAGATCAACCGCCTATTTGCCCTGAGCTTTCTATCAGCCAGCGCAAAGGGGGACACTGACCAGGTGCATGATTTCTAGTATCTTTGATATCAAATAAATGAGGTGCTCAGAAGAAGTACACTGAGTGGCCAGATGATGATGCGTTCAGTGATCATCATAATCTGGCCACTCAGTGTGTGTGTGTGTGTGTGTGTGTGTGTGTGTGTACATAATAAGAGCTGCCATTGTTTTTCGTGCCTATGATGTGCTTTACATATGTGATGTTAACCCTTATAAGAGTCTTTATAAGTGTAAGTATTTACATTTTACAGTTTAGAAATGGATTCCCTGGTGATTCTGAGATATCATGGCACTGGGAACCACTAACATAGAGGGAACTTCAATTTTATTTGGAAGGCAATGGGGAGCCGTCCAAGGACTTAGAACTGGGAAGCGACTGGAGAGCTTTTGAAGGACGTGCTGTATTGAACTGAGAAAGTATTCCTATGGTCTTTCTCTTACCATGGGAAGTCCAGAACTGCCATGAACCTCCCAGGGCAGGGCAGGGTGCTGAGGGAGGGGCAGGCCCCTCGCTCTGTCTGTGATTGCTGCCAGACTAGACTCAGTTCCATGGTCATTTCCTCCACCCTTCTAGATTTCCCTGCTCGGGACCCCGTCCTTGCAGAAGAGAGGAATGCCAAAGAACGCCGAAAGGGGGAACCAAACACATGCGACAACTTGCCCTCTGCTGGATGCCAGGTGAGTCAGGCTTGCTTCTGATTCGGTTCTCCAATACGGGGAGCTCCCCTTCCCGGTTTCCGTGCCTTTCCTATCCAATCGAACTACATCTTCATTTCCTTCACGTTTTTTTCCTATCTAATAAAGAGGGAGTATGCTAATTGACCCTCACACCATCGCAAAGATGGCGGCACCCACAGCCAATAAGGCGGGAATATGCTAATTGACTGTCCTGTACTCAAAGATGGCAGCACCCACAGCCAATAAGGAGGGAATATGCTAATTGACTGTCCTGTACTCAAAGATGGTGGCGCCCACATCCACAATATGACAGCGCCCAGGCCCCTCAGCCCCGCTGGGGTGGCAGGCACACGGCAAGGCCAGGCCCACCCCTAGGAGTCCCCCAGTCCCCTCAGCCCCCCAGCCGCCCAGGGCACTTCAAGGCTCAGGTAACCAGGGCCGGCCAAGGCTTGCACTGCTGGCAGTGGCAGCAGTGGAGGTGTGATGGGGGCGTCGCCTTCCCCTGATCGCCGGGTCACCTCCCGCCCCTGAGGGCTCCCAGACTGTGAGAGGGGGCAGGCCAGGCTGAGGGACGACCCCTTCAGTGCATGAATTTTCATGCACCGGGCCTCTAGTATAAATATCAGGTAACTATGCCTTTCCCTGACTACCCCATGCGAAATCTTCTTCTGACTCTTGTATCCCCCTTTGCAGCTTTATTTTTCTCTGTTGTGATTATCGCTATCCCACACACTAATATCTTTAACATTTTTTCTCTTTCTGCCTCTCTTGGTTGCTGCTAATCCTCACCTGAGGATATTTTTCCCATTGATTTTTAGAGAGTGGAAGAGAGGGAAGGAGGGAGGGAGAGAGAAATATCAATGTGAGAGAGACACATTGATTGGTTGCCTCATGCACACGCCCTGACCAGGGCCAGGATCGAACGTGCAACCCAGGTACATGCCCTTGACCGGGAATGAAACGCGCAACCCTTTGGTTCAAGGGATAACCGCTCTAACCACTGAACCACGCCAACCAGGGCAGTGGCGGCTTATTCAAATCAAACCCTGTGGTTTGCGCTAGTAAACCTTTTTCTTTATGAAGCAAATGGCAGCTACTTCAGGGATACTGATGTGGGGCTTTCTTTCTTTCTTTCTCTCTCTCTTTCTTTCTCTCTCTCTTTCTCTCTCTCTCTCTCGCTCTTTCTTTTTCTTTCTTTCTTTCTCTCTCTTTCTTTCTTTCTCTCTTCCTTTCTTTCTCTCTTTCTCTTTCTTTCTTTCTTTCTTTCTTCCTTTCTTTCTTTCTTTCTTTTCCCTCCCTCCCTCCCTCCCTCCCTCCCTCCCTCCCTCCCTCCCTCCCTCCCTTCCTTCCTTCCTTCCTTTCTCCCTCCCCCAAAATCCACTCCTGAAGGTTCTTGTCCCGTCACATTCTGAAACCTCCGAGACAATCCAATAAATACACTGCTTTTGCTTTAGAACCAGAAACAATTCATGGGGGCGGGGGAGGGGTGGGCAATGCGGGGGGGGGGGGGGGGGGGGGGAATGGTCTAAGACAGCAAAGAGGGAGAAGGGCAGAGAAACACTGTTGTAGGAGAACGTGGTCCTGAAAGGGGCCCTCTGTTCCAACAGGGCCGGTCTCCGGAGTCCCAGAGGGAGGCGCCCACAGGAGCCGCCCAGGTAACGTGCGTGAACAAGGAGTTCACAAACGGGCGGCGTGTGACCAACGGGGGCGTGCCTGCACCCCCCCTCCCCCCCCCACCCCCCCACCCCCCGCCACGTGGCAGCTGCAGCTGGTGGTGCCGCGTGAGAATGTGGGTCCAGGTCTTCGGATTTGTTAAAAAGAAGCCAGAATTCCAATTAGTAATAAGAAACCTACAAAATTTTGTGTGTGTTGGTAGCTAAGACGAATTTTTGTAAAATGTATCTTTGTTGATTTCAGAGAGGAAGGGAGAGATAGAAACATCAGTGATGAGAGAGAATCATGGATCGGCTGCCTCCTGCGCGCGCGCACACACACACACACACACACACACACACACACACCGCCACTGGGGATCGAGCCTGCCACCTGAGCATGTGCCCCTGACCGGAATCAGACCTGGGACCCTTCAGTCCGCAGGCCGACGCTCTACCCACTGAACCACACCAGCCAGGGCTAATACGAATTTTTAAAAAAGGTTAATAAGAGACTCACGTGAGCCAAAGGAACTCTGTATAGGAGCTGGGCAGCCAGCGCCTGGGCTTGCGTTTATTTATTTTTTGTTCTGTTTTGTGACCTCTCGTTGAAATCACAGGCTCATTGTCTTGCATAATGTTTCCCTGAGAACACAAACGGTGGAAATTAATTAAATGGGTCTTAGATCGTCTCCTGATAGCTGCTTTTTGCATTCAACCTGAAGTTATACAGATTGGCGTGTGGAACTGTAGATACTTAGTTTGCGTTGCCGGGATACTGATCTGCCGTGTGACTATACCAACATGTATTTATCTCTTCTACTATAAGCGGGCGTTTGGGTTGTTTGCCAGTTTTAGACGCTGCGAATAGCACTGTTATAAACATCTCTGTCTCTAGGGACACGTGAGCAGGTATGTATCTAGGAACAGAATTTCTGGGTCCAAAGGGGTTTCCCAATGTACGTTCCCTTAGCATCTTACGAGATCCGAGGGTCCACATTTGGTATTGTCAGACTTCTTTTCTTTGCAAATATATTTTATTGATTTTAGAGGAAGGGAGAGAGAGATAGAAACATCAATGATGAGGGAGAATCATGGATCGGCTGCCTCCTACACGCCCCCTACTGGGGATGGAGCCCGAAACCCAGGCATGTGTCCTTGACTGCAATCGAACCTGGGACCCTTCAGTCCGCAGGCCAACGCTCTATCCACTAAGCCACACCAGCCAGGGCAAAAATCAGACTTCTTGATTTTTGTCAGTTGAATGGGTCTGAAGTGGTACTCGGTCATTTTGACTTGCATTTCCCTGTTTATTAATTAAGACTGGCTATCTCTTCATATTTATGAGCTTTTTGTGTATGTTTTTCTTTACATTTTTAAAATTTGTGTATGATTTTAGAGAGAGAGAGGAAAGGGCAGAGAAAGAGAGGAACATCAGTTTGTACTGGTATTGTTCCACTTATTTATGCCCTGCCCAGGATTCCAACCTGCAACCTTGGCATATCAGGCCGATGCTCTGACCCACCGAGCTACCTGGCCGGGTTCTGAGCTCCTTGTGTTTCACGGGTGAGTCACTAAGGCTGACCCTACCCCACACTCACAGAGTTTACAAGGTAAAGAACCAGAGCCAGGATTTCAGCCCAGCTCTGATGCCTGAGGGTGGGGGATCCCCCCAACCCAAATTCATAGTACCCAGCAGCGGGATCTGGCTCAGAAACATTCTCCATTCCTTCAGGCTACAAGACAGAGGCATGCCCTAGCCGGTTTGGCTCCGTGGCTAGAGCAGTGGTTGGCAAACTCATTAGTCCACAGAGCCAAATATCAACAGGACGACGATTGACATGTCTCTGGAGAGCCACATTTTTTAAACGTAAACTTCTTCTAACGCCACTTCTTCAAAATAGACTCGCCCAGGCCGTGGTATTTTGTGCAAGAGCCACACTCAAGGGGCCAAAGAGCCGCATGTGGCTCTCGAGCCGCAGTTTGCCGACCGCTGGGCTAGAGCATCAGCCTGGGAACTGAAGGGTCCTGGGATTCGATTCCAGTCAAGGGCACATGCTTGGGTTGTGGGCTTGATCCCCAGTGTGGGGTGCATGCAGGAGGCAGCGGATCGATCCATCATCATTGATGTTTCTCTCTCTCTCTCTCTCCCCCTCTCTCTTCCTCTCTGAATTCAATAAAAAATATATATATATATTTTTAAAAAGAGCCCTAACCTGTTTGGATCAGTGGAGAGAACGTCGGCCTGCGGACTGAAAGGTCCCAGGTTCGATTCCGGTCAAGGGCATGTACCTTGGTTGCGGGCACATCCCCAGTAGGGGGTGTGCAGGAGGCAGCTGATCCATGTTTCTCTCTCATCGATGTTTCTAACCCTCTATCCGTCTCCCTTCCTCTCTGTAAAAAATAAATAAATAAATAACATCAATAAATAACATCAATAAAATATATTACAAATTTAAAAAAAGAGAGAGAGAGAAGCACGTTGCCAGGTCCATGTCACCTGCTGGTCTGCACGTCCGCTTCCTGTGCCGTCGTGTCCCGTCGGGCTCCTTTCCCCGCCGCTCGGATCATGTCCGGGTTCCCAGCGTTTGTGACTGTCCTTTTAGGAGCTGGTGACTTTCCAGGATGTGTTTGTGGACTTGAGCCAGGAGGAGCTGACCTCGCTGAGTGCTGCTCAGCGGCGCCTCCACCGGGAGGTGACCCTGGAGAACTACAGGAGCCTGGTCTCCTTAGGTGAGTCCGCCGTCTCCCCGGCGCCTGGCCTGGTGCTCCGCGCTTGGTTCTCGAGGAAGCCGGGGGTTCGAAGCTCTTCTCTGCCCTCCCGTGAGTCAGCGAGTCTCAGCCGGGATCAGAGACAGTATGTCCACGTCAAGTTCACTGTCACTCACCACTTGGCTAACACTTGTGGAGCAGTTATTATGTGTCAAGCATTAATCTAAGAACGTGACATGTCTTTTTTTTTTTTTTTTTTTAATCTTTATTGTTGAAAGTGGCCCTGGAGCCACTGGAGTTGACGCTCCAGGTATTTCTGCCTGGTCTTTCCCTCCCCCTCCATCAGCCTTGGCAAACGTGCCGGCGTTTTCGGCTCTTGTCTTTCTGAAAGAGGAAAAATATCAGGCACAAACGTAGACACAGGGAAAACATAATACGCGTCTGACCTCAAAAGAAGCCATTACCCAATGTTCATGCATCAGAAGACTTAGTAGTGTTAAGATGGCTGGACCCCCCCCCCATCCCCCATCCCCCAAACTGATCTAAAGATTCAATGCAATTTCTATCAAAATTCCAGCTAGCTTTTTTTTTTTTTTTTCCAGAAACGGGATAAGCTGATCCTAACATCCGTATGAAAATTGAAGGGACCCCCAATAAGCCAAACAGTCTTGGAAAAGAACCAATTTTAATTCTCATACGACTAGTCCTGTGAGGCAGGGGAGGAGGGGAGTCTAGTTGTTATTGTTACCATTATTGCCATTTTACCGATGAAGAAAACGAATCACGGAACAGTTAAATCACGTGTCTCAAGCCGCGCAGCTGCGAAGTGGGAGCGCTGGGATTTGGCTCCTGAATCTGCTCCCTTATACTCCATTGTGTGGTCTCGGCACAATAGGAGGCTCACGGGTGTTTTTCGTTTTGCTTTGTTTTCTAATATGTTGATTTTAAAGAGAGAGGGGGAGGGGGCGGGACGGAGGGAGGGGAGAGCGCGCGAGAGGAAGGGAGAGAGAAGCGGGGGATTGGTTGTTCCACTTATGGATGCGTTCATTGGTTGCTTGTATGTGCCCTGACCGGGGAGCCAACCCGCAATCTTGGTGTCTCAGGACGATACTCCCACAATCCCTCACGGTGATTTTTTTTTTTTTTTTAATGGGTGAAGGAATTGCTGAACGTTGCGGGGACTCCGTAGGCTTCTACTGGCCTCAGAGTTTACGAGTCAGAGGTTGCCAGCCTCTCTTCACATCCAGAGGCAAGGTTGTGCACTGAATGTTTTTGTCGCCAGTGCCAGGATCCTCTTTCCAGTAGTTTTTGTGTTTTTTTTTAGGGGGGGGGGGACACGGGGCGGGGCCTGAGCTTAAAAAAACACAATCAAAACCAGACAGCAGCCCTAGCTGGTCTGGCTCAGTGGAGAGAGCGTCAGCCTGGGGACTGAAGGGTCCCGGGTTCGAATCCAGTCAAGGGCACATGGCGGGGTTGCGGGCTTGATCCCCAGGAAGGGGCTATGCAGGAAACAACCGATCGATGATTCTCTCTCATCATGGATGGTTCTATCTCTCTTCCTCTCCTTTCCTCTGTGAAATCAATAAAAACATATTTAAACAAACACACACACAAACAAAACCGGACAGCATCTGCTGAGAGTAGGCTGATGCTCTTATCCTTGTGAAATCAGAGACTTAGGTGAGCGATAGAAGCGCCTCACCTCACACCTGGCACCAGGGTGGAATAGAGAGTTAGAAGCATTGATGAGAGAGAAACATGGATCAGCTGCCTCCTGCACGCCCCCTGCTGGGGATGTGCCTGCAACCCAGGTACATGCCCTTGACCGGAATCGAACCCGGGACCCTTCCATCCGCAGGCCGTCGCTCTCTCCACTGAGCCACACCTGCTAGGGCTGAACCACAACTTTTATTGGTCACCACGAAGGCACAATAGAGTGCCTTTCCCACCATACCTCTTCTCCCCGTGACCACCTCTGTGCCTTGAAATGGGCGGAATAAATCCGTTTGACCTTTGCAGCCCTCGTGCCGTGACCTGGAGCCTTTCTGGCTTCCGGTGTCACAAAAAGCTTGGGGTGAATAGGGGATCTTATGTGTCACCCAGGACATGGTCCTCCCGCGTGTGGGGTGAGAGCAGTGGTTCTGTGGAAGACTATTTTAGGTGGTACATGGACAGCGTGAAATAACCCTTCGGTCAGTTGGTGAGAAAAAGACTCCTCTTCTAATGGTCTTTCAAGCTTTCTTTCTTTTTTAAAGTATTTTATTTTTTTAATATATTTTACTGATATTTTACAGAGAGGAAGGGAGAGGGATAGAGAGTCAGAAACATCGATGAGAGAGAAACATGGATCGGCTGCCTCCTGCACACCCCCCACCAGAGATGTGCCCGCAACCCAGGTCCATGCCCTTGACCGGAATCGAACCTGGGACCCTTCCGTCCGCAGGCCGACGCTCTATCCACTGAGCCACACCGGTCAGGGCTCTTTCAAGCTTTCTGGTTAAGCGGGGAGAAAGTGTCAGTTTGGTGCTAGCACGCCTCTGCATCTTCTGTTTCAGCAGAGAGACATCCAGCTCTGAGCCTCAGACAGGCAAGCGAAGCTAGCTGGAACTCGGCGGCCTCAGTTTCGGCTGTACCTGCTGTTATGTTAGCCTTCAGCGTTGGCTTGTTCTTAATCTTCCCCCGGAGGATATTGTTTCCATTGGTTTTCAGAGAGAGTGGAAGGGAGGGAGACAGAGAGGCGGGGGGAGAGAGAAACATCCACGATGAGAGAGAATCATGGATGGGTTGCCTCCTGCACCATCCCCACTGGGGATCGAGCCCCGCACCCGGGCCTGTGCCCTGACCCGGAAGTGAACCACCGTAGATCTGGGCCTCTTGGTTCGTGGATCGACACGCCACCAATGAGCCGTACCAGCCAGGCTAGGGTTTCAACCTATGAATTTATGGGGGGGAACACCAGCATGTGGGCCGTGGCAGGTGGTATACAAACGATGGACGTTGGGGAACTAGTGGGAGGGAGGTGGGGCGGGAAGAAGCACTGGAAGCCCGAGGGAATGACGGTGATCCGAGGAGGAAAGCAGGCCTGCTGTTCCCCTTTCAGCAGCTCCAGCGTCAGGCCCCGTGCTGCCCTCAAGCCCCCTCTTCACGTTGTGACTCTGGAGCCGAGGGCGCCAACCTTGGCACCACCAACACTTGTGTCGGGTCGCTCCGTGTCGCGGGGCGTCCCGGGGCACCGCCTCCCTGGCCTCTACCTATGAGATGCCAGTAACATCGCCTCCCCCCGCCCCCCCAAAAAAAGAAAATCTGTTACAACAAAACTGTCTCCTGCCCTAGTGGGGAGGCCAGCTGGGAGCCGAAAACCGGGACTATAGGCTTTATGGGGAGAAAGAGACCTGCCAGGCTGTCTCTCAAGGGGAGGGGAACAGGCCTTTCGAGGGGAGGAATGGGAAGGGATGGGGGCTTGGGGTACTCGGCATGCGCTGATTGGTGGCTTAATGTATGGTCCATCTAGGAACAAGGGCTTAGGGTATTCGGCATGTGCTGATTGGTGGTTCAATGTATAGTCCCTATAAGGTGCCTGGTTAGGCACTCGGGTATTTCCGGGCTGCAGGTTAACGTCATAACGCCGCCCACCAGTTGGGGGAAGGGAGGGTCCATCACTAGCCAGTTTGGCTCCGTGGATAGAGCGTTGTTGGCCG
This sequence comes from Corynorhinus townsendii, assembly GCA_026230045.1. NCBI lineage: Eukaryota > Metazoa > Chordata > Mammalia > Chiroptera > Vespertilionidae > Corynorhinus > Corynorhinus townsendii. The sequence continues at coordinate 54,672,135 of JAPDVU010000011.1, read as the reverse complement.
GAAGACTGAAGGGTCCCGGGTTCGATTCTGGCCATGGGCACTGTAACCTGGGTTACAGGCTCGATCCCCTGGCCCTGGTCGGGGCGTGTCCGGGAGGCAACCCAATCGATGTGTCTCTCTCACATCGCTGTTTCTCTCTGTGTGTCCCTTCTCTCTAAACATCGGTGGAAAAATACCCTCCAGTGAGGATTAACAAAAAAAAGAAAAGAAATAAAATGTCTCCGGGCATGGCCGGAAGTGTCCTGAGGGCATACGTGTGAGAAACAGCCTCCGTTTTTCCTTCCGTGTGAATTTGCGCCTTCCTTCTTGTCACGGCGCCGTTAGAGCCCGGGTTGGGAGGCGCCTGGGTTCGGAACCGGGCCCCTGAGTCTTCTTCCTCCACAGGGTACCGGTTCCCGAGACCCGACATTATCGCACAGCTGGAAGAGGAGGAGTCGGGTGCCACGGAGGAAGGCAGCGATACAAAGACAGGTCCAGGTGAGGAGGGAGGGATAAGCCCGCGGAGACTGAAATCCTGGGACAGCAACACCCCCAGTCAGTCTGGGGGAGGGACAGGGGCAGGGGCTGTTAGCCAGGGAGCCTTCTCCGAAGCTGCTCAGGTCAGGGAGAAAGCTGGTACGCGCTGTCCCCTCGGGCTCCAGAGGCGTCACCGTCTCCTGCATGCTCGGTCCTTCCTTTCCTCTCCTCTCTGACGCTCGCTCGCTCGCTCGCTCGCTTGCTTGCTGGTCTCTCCCTGCTGCCCAGCTCCTGGGGGGTCGCGTTCCCTTTTCTCGAGTGCCCCGCGGCGCCCTCCGTTCATCTGTGCCTTTGCTCTTGCCGCTGGAGATCATTTCCTCGTGAAGCGAGACCAGCAGGAAACGCGCTGTGAGAACGGCGGCGTCTCTTTCCAGCTGCCTCTGCTTTCTCTCGGGCCAGTGCCCCGGGCTTGTGGAGGGGGCTCCCTCCTGCTTTCCCCACAATCTGGTTTCCATCCCCTACCCCTGCCTTCACGCTTGCTCTCCCTCTCACTCACTGTGCAACTTCCCCAACGGGCTCCTGCCGACATCCTTTTCTGACTCAAGAGGAAGAACCTTCTAGACCGAGCATGTCCAACTCAAAGGCCAACACGGGCCCAATACACAAGGTGTCAGTGGACGTGGCCGCAAAAAAAAAAACACACAAAAGCTTCCATTTTCATAGAAACATAGGTTTATGTGGATAGAGACACGCTGGATGCAGAGGGCCGAGATAAATGAGTCATCATTAACATAAAATAATAGGACATTTTAGTAAACATTAATTTTTTTCTTGAACATGAACTTACCAGACGCTGAAGAAACTGCACAGGTGAATAAGCGTCACGCAAATAACCTATTTTTCTTGTTCTCCGAAAGCGAGATGTTTCCTGTTGCGCACTCCAAATAAGTCGGTTAACGACGTGGCCATCGGCCGCTAGAACCTTCCCTCCTAGTGTTAGTGGGGAGAGATGGTGTGCCGGCGCGTAAGGCGCGTAAAGGCAGATGAAGGCACCACGTTGATAGTCATCAGTCACTAGCGAGCGTTGTAGCTCGCTATTAATAAGTATGTGTGACAGGATACTGTAAAACTTACGTTACGAAATTTTTACTAAGACGTTTCTTACGTACCGTTCCATTGGCTGGGCCGTAGACATCCTCGTTGGGGGCCGCGTGTAGCCCACGGGCCGCGAGTTTGACATGCTTGGTGTACGACTTCCCCCAAAAGGTCCCTGCAGACATTCTTTCATGACTCCAGGGGAAGAACCTTCTAGACTTTGCCTTCTTCAAAGTCTGTGGCTCCAGGGTGATAACGCTTTCCATCTTTACGAAATCCTCTCCTGTGAACCGGGCCATCAGCCAGGTGCTGTGCACAGAAAACCATACCCAAACCGGCGTACACCATCGAGGGAGGATTAGCTTCGTCCTGGTCACGGGATGGTCGCGTTTAGGGGCTCCGTGATGTTTTCAGACATCGTTTCGTTTTCTCTTTTCACTCGGCCGGCAAATCCCGGCTGTGCTTTTTTTGGTCCCTGTCCAGAGGGAGCGTGAGAGAACCCCCGCGGTGTCCAAAGAGCCTTCTTCATAACATTGCGAACGGATCACGAGAATTCTCGCTTCGTATTACACAGTGTTTTTGCAACGTATCACACTTTAAAAAGAGATTAGCTTGTAAGAACATGTAATAAATAACTTCAAAATGCAATGGGCATTCAGTTTTAAAGCGTGCCTTTGACAAGTACATAAGACGTCTTGTGTACGCGTTTCGTAGAAACTCATCTGGCCACGGGGCAAAGCCAGCAATAAAACGACTGGTCCGCCATGGGTTAAGAGCAGGAAAGCTTTTTCCACAGAAGCTCTTGACACAGCCTCCTCCTTTCCCAAGTGGTCCATTTTGGGTCCCATCCCATCCCTGAGCCTGTAGCTGTGCCTGGCGCAATGCTCATGGACACAGACCTCCTGCCTTTTCCTGGGTGGGCGGAGAAGTGGGTGCCCCCCCACAGCAAAAAAAAAATTTTCAGGGACCACCAAGGGGACTTCTCTGCCTGCCTCTCTGTCTCCCCCATGGTCTTCTCATCTTTAACTTGTTCATTTCCTTCTTTGATTCTTTCATTCATTCCACGGATCCTTCCTGAGCCTCTGTGGTGGGCGAGGCACTGTCCCAGGCTCTGTGAATACAGCAGCAGACAAGACAGACCGAATCCCACCCGTGCTGCTGGCGGTCTGCTGGGGGCGGGAGGTGACAGATAAATGGACAAGGCATAGAAGATGGGTGTAAGCAGCCAGAGCGACATGGGGAGGCTGCTTACGATGGGCCAGTCAGGAAAGAGCTCGCTGAGGAAGACGTGAATGAGAGAAAGGGAAGCCAGGCAGTCATTTGAGGAAGAGGGAACGGCAGATACGGAAGCCCTGTGGTTGAAAGCGCTTGGGTGTTCCAGAAACGGGGGGAAGCGTGAGATGGTCTGAGTGAAGCGGATGGGCATAGGAGGTGAGGTTGTAGAGACCGATGCGGGCCAGCCCACGTAGGGAGGGATAGGTTAAGGCAGTGGTCGGCAAACTCATCAGTCCACAGAGCCAAATATCAACACGACAACGATTGAAATTTCTTTGGAGAGCCACATTTTTTAAACTTAAACTTCTTCTAATGCCACTGCTTCAAAATAGACTCGCCCAGGCCATGGTATTTTGTGGACGAGCCACACTCAAGGGGCCAAAGAGCCGCATGTGGCTCTCGAGCCACAGTTTGCTGACCACTGGGGTTAAGGGATGTGGATTCCGTTCCAAGTTAGAGGTGGAGAAGGCATGCGAAGGTTTCCAGCCAGGGAATGAGGTAATGTTATTGACAACTTAGAACTGTGCCGTCCGGTGTGGCAGCCCCTAGCCACGGGTAGCTACTTAAATGGACACCCATCCAAATTACATAAAATTTAAAATTTAGTTCCTCGCTCACAGCGACCGCACGTCAAGTGCGCATTCGCTGCCCGTGGCCAGTGGCCACTGCGTCGGATAGCAGACACAGAGACCTTGACGTGATCACAGGGCACTCTGTCGGGCCGTTCTCTGGAAAGTGGGCTTTAGAAAGACTAGCAGAGCAACCGGGAGGGAGGCTGCTGAGGTGTGGCAGGCCAGAGCTGGTGGAGGCTGGGGCTGTGGGGTAGAGCGCCGAGGGCTAGCGGTATTCTCTGAACGGGGACCTGGCGGAACATGCGGAGACATTGGCGGGTCCGTACAGCAGGGCGAGGAAACAGCGGGCTCGCTCAGGACTTCCTCAGAGACCATGTCCCAACACCAAATCCGCGGTGGCGGTCAGGTCACCCTCTTCCGTTGACGTCCCCGGCCGTTTCCTCGCTCTGCTGCCTCCTCCGCGCTCTGCTCCCGGCGTTGGAGTGTCTGCCGGGCCGCGACCACGGTGTTCATGATCGTCTCTCCCGAACTACAGTCTTAGCCGTCATTTCCTCGGCTGCAGTTTCTTTCCCCTCCAGGGAGTTGCCTTGATCAAGCCCGAACTTTTGACCAGCTTCTTAACTTCCTCAAAGAAAAACCCACACGGTTAGCAAGACTGTATGTCAATCCCTCCCGATCTCCGCGAGACGAGTCCTGTTCTCGGTCGGGCCCCTTCCTCCTGTGTCTGCTTTAGGATGATGATGATGTGTCTCTGTGAGTAAAAAGAGTCGAGGACCTTCTACACATTTCTTTTAGATTGGGACACAGGACCTGAAGCCAAAGAGCTACCTCCAGAGCAACGCCTGCCCCTAGACAAGCCATCCGTGGGGGCAGGAGTGGAGGATCTGGAAGTAGCTAACCCCTGCCCTGTAGGGCCCACGGGAGAGTCCTCTCCCGACGATCCGCTGCATTCGCATCAGGTCAACGAGGAGAAACCTCTGTGCCTGGACATGGTGCGTGAGCCCAAGACCCTCGCTCCGGAAAGGAGCCTCGACAGTGACGAATGTGAGAGATATTCAACTCTCCCGGAACCACCCGAGGGTCCTCTGGGAATGGGCCCCCGGGAATGTTCTGCTCCTGGCGTTGGCACCACTGCCCCGCCGCTGCCGGCGGTCAGCCAGCCTTCCCCGCGAGAGACCAGCGTCAACAAAGGTGACGTCTGCCCAGGAACCGTCAGTACCCGCGTGGCCCTTCAGAGACACGAGCAGCTGCACACTGGGAAGAAGGCCCCTCCGGGTAAGCCATACTGGGAAGGCTTCGTCCTCGTGCCGTGCCTCAGCGGACGTCAGGGCACGCTTTCCGGCGCCCAGCCGTCCGGGCCGTCTCTCGCCCAGTTCCCAAGCGTCCGTGTGAGAGTCCCGGATCAGACGGACTACTACGAGTGTGTGCACTGCGGCAGAGCGTTCGTCCAGGACGTGCATCTTCGTCAGCACCTCCAAGCCCACGAGGCGGCCGAAGCCCGCCCGCCGGCGTTGCCCCGCCGCCGCAGGGCACACCTCATCCGCTACCGGCAGGCGCACGACCACGTGGGAGCGAGAGCCCTTCAGTGCTGCGACTGCAGCCGAGCCTTCCGCCAGAGCTCCCACCTCGTCTCGCACTCTCGGATCCACGCTCACGAGAGGCCCTTCCAGTGCCGGCTGTGTGGGAAGTGTTTCAGCCGGCCCTCGCAGCTCACTCAGCACTATCAGCTCCACCCTCGGGAGGAACCCGGAGCGTGCAGTTGCTGTTGAAACAACCGGGGCGTCGCCCTGGAGAGAGACCCTCTGAGCGTGAGGACGCCTTCCGCCAGCCCTCGCACCTTCTGAACCACTTGGAACGTCACCCTCAGGTGCTCAGAAGACGGGGAATGGTGGCGAGAACGTGCCAGTAGCGGCAAGCGTGTCAAACTCGGGGCCGGCGGGCCGCCTGCCTACACGAGGCATGCGAGTTTGACATGCTGGATGGGCAGCAGTCTTTTTTGCAAAAGGAAGTTCCACACGCGCGTCCGTAGTCACACAGGCCGAACAGCTCACAAGGGGTATGTGTGCTGCATAGGAAAGAAGCTAATAGATCGCACCCTTCTTTCTCATAGGTGGTATTCATAGCATCAGGGACCTTGATGTGGACAACCTGACCAAAAAAAAAAGAAAAAATTTGTGACCAGCCGTTGGGCTCCAGACAGACCATCCGTAGCCTGGGGTTTTTTATAGAAGTGTTTACAAACCACATTTTCACCACACCGATGTATCAGCACAGGGCATGGTGGAAAATTTTCCAGGCGTATCTGTACTGATTCATCCCACAAAGCTGATGCAATTGGTAATATACAGGGTGTCCGTCCCCCCCGCCCCGCCCCCGCCCCCGCCAAAATGCAGACACGCACGCACTTTGGATAATGATAAAGGCAGTGCTTATTAACATACATTTCATTTTCAAAATTGAGCTACCAGCTGTTAAAGCGGGCGTACAGTTTTTTGGGGGGACCCCCTGTATTTGCACGGCACCTCATAACACACAAAGCATTGCCGTACGCATGATTTGATCTTTGGAGACTGTTGCTGTGTCCCTAGCGAAGGTATTTATTCCATGTTACCGATAAAGCAGATCTGAAAGCCCCGTCATCACTTGATGTCACCCAGGTCGTACATGCTGGAGCAGGAACCTGAATCCAGGGTGGGTGTGTGGTTGTTCTTGTGTGTTCGTTTTTTGAGGTTCTTAACTTTGGTTCTTGATGCTCAACCCAGTTTTGTTTTGTTTTTCTTTAAATGCCTGCCACGTCCTCTCTGAAGAAAAGGGCATAGTAGTAGAGTGACTGCCGCATGGTCCTCGTTAGTCCCACCCAGCATGGTTTCACGTCCAATCCGGGGAGGGCACTCACAGTCCTCAGGTCCCAAAGCTCTCGTAAGGTGAAGGGCGGAGAGCCATTTCTCTCACAATGTAGGTTTAGATGGTGACCTTTGGAGACACTAATTCAGGGAAGTATATTTTTTGCTAACCACTTCCTCCTTACTGATCACTTTTTTTTTTTTTTTTTTTTGGTAGTTGTTTGTTGGAAGGGTTGGGATTTCTTTCTTTTTTTTTTTTTTCCTGTTCTCTCTCTCTTTCTTTTTTTTTTTTTTTTTAAATTCCCATTTGAAAGCAGTGTTTTTGCTTTCCTGGGCTCTGGCATCATCTGCATGACCAGCCTCACCTCAAATCCTAATCCCATCCTGGGCAAACGTCACTCTTTAAAGGCAGGAGCCCCCAATTGCACTAAAAATCTCTTTCGTAGCATGTTGCTCTAACGTCCAAAGCCTTCCGTCCCTGCCTTGCATGGTGGTCAGGTACAAGGGCACGAGGACCTACGGTCGCTGACTTGATTCTTTGCCCTGGAGGGTGGGCTGCTGCTATTGCTCTTCAAAGGGTCCTAGGTCTACTCAGGCCCTCACTCATCTCAGTCATGTCATTTCTCCCTTTGCCATTTTTGCTGAATCTACATTCTACCCTGATCACGTTTTATTTCAGTGGACTTACCTCTATTTCCTTAAACTTCAAGACATCTACTTACAAAGAAAAATTTTACATCGCCTCAAAGGAAGGCATTTAATCAGATTTCATTGATCATCTCTGAGATGTGATGTTTTCTGTTGTTGTTGTTTGTTTGTTTTTTTTTCAGTTGGCTCGTTTGAATCTGGATCCAAGCGTCGTAACGTGGTACACCGGTTGCATTTGGTTGTCTGATCTCTTGAGTCTCTGTCCATCTAAAGACGTCTCCTCGCGATTTTTTTAATGCTTTGTGTGATCCCAAGGATAATGTGGAGATATACTTCCCTCCTCTCCCCACCCAGTTCCCGATATGTCTAACTGTTTTAGTACTTTTCTAATATTCAGGTTTAACATCCAGGTTTAATATTTTTAAGTTTAGAAGCACTTACTTTAAATTAAATTTTATTCTAAATTGGGGTTTTAAAAAAACCGTAATAGAACATGTGTCGTTTTTAAGTGTACAGTCCAGTAGTGTTAAGTGTAGTCACATTGTGCAATAGATTCCCCAGGACTTTTTTTATCTTGCAAAACTAAAACGCTCTGCCCATTAAACAATAACTCCCCGTTTCCCCCTTCCCCGAGCCCTGGCAACCGTGGTTTTTCCTTTAAAGATTTGTGCGATTGTGTGAGCGGTACTACTGGAAGAAACTGGGTCAGGTGTCTGCTAGAATGCCCCCCATTCTAAGTCTGTTTGCTCTCTGTGGCGTCCTTAAGCTTGTTCCTCTCTCCTCTGTATTTTCTGTCAAATATAGAAGCTAGTTCTAAACTCTGGAGACTTATATTCACCTTTAACTTCTTTGGCAAGAGCACGGCATAGCCCTAGCCAGTTTGGCGCAGTGAATGGAGCGTCAGCCTGCGGACTGAAGGGTTCTGGGTTCAATCCTGGTCAAGGGCACGCGCCCGGGTTGCAGGCTCCATCTCCAGTAGGGGGCGTGCAGAAGGCAACCGATCCATGATTCTCTCTCATCCCTGACGTTTGTATCTCGCTTTCCCTCTCCCTTCCTCTCTGAAATCAATAAAGAAATACACGCACTCACACACACACACAAACACCGCGTGGCCAGATTACTATGATCTCTGAACGCATAAATAATCTGGCCACTCAGTGTATGAAGATGCTGCCTCCACATTTCACACGTGAGCTGACCCCGAGGTGGACACTTGCCTGTTACTCTGACTCTGCGTGTGCTGCTTTTCTTGCTGCTGCCCCAGTGGGCTCCCAACTGTACTGCTGTTCCGCTCGCCTCCTTTCCCGCCCAGTTCCTAACATATCTGACCGTTGGGGCATTGCTCTCCCAGTCAGATGTTTTTTCTTTAGAAACACTCACGTTTTAAGCACTTTTGGTGATGCTGCAAGTAAGACACACTCCTTGAAGATTTTATAAAATAATGGTTTTTTTTCTTTGAATGTTTGCTGCTAAAAGGAGTGTAAAATTGTCCTCCCCACCCCCCCCATCCCCTCTGCACGGATCTGTTTAGCTTTGTGAACAAGACAAAGATGGTTTTATCAAATAGTATCCCACTGTTAACACTGGTTGGAAAGTTGTTTTTATTCTGCTGTATCATGAATATCTCCTCACCTCAATAAATATACCCCTCCGTTTCATCTCTCAGGTGGCTGTGTCTTCCGTTTGTTTCACCAGCCTTCTGGGGCTGGACATGGGAGGTTGCTGATAGTTAATCTCTCAGGGTACCTCGCTGCGATCATTACACTTCCTGCTCTCTCTCGGGCCTGAGCGCTTCCCTTATCAATGTGCTCTAACGCCTCTGCGTATGGCTGTGTTTCCTAAGGGGGAAATTCCCAGGAGTGGAATTCCTGGGCCAAAAGGGACGTGTGTCTTGAAGGCCTGGAAATACTCTTGACCTCCTCTGAGCCAGGTCTAAAAAGTGTGCTGATTGCCCTCACCGGTGTGGCTCAGTGGATAGAGCGTCCACCTGCAGACTCAAGGGTCTCGGGTTCGATTCCGGTCCAGGGCGTGTACCTTGGTTGCGGGCACATCCCCAGTAGGAGGTGTGCAGGAGGCAGCTGATGGATGTTTCTCTCTTACCGTTGTTTCTAACGCTCTATCCCTCTCCCTCCCTGTAAAAAAATCAATAAAATAAATATATTTTAAAAAGAAACGATTAAAAAAAAAAAGTGTGCTGATTGTTTTCCCCTCTAGGGCACAACTCAACTACTTAGCTCTTCTGCACGTGTTAAGTTGGAAATCAGCGAGCTGAACAGAGGACGCCTCAGTCAGCCGAATGTGGAGTCTTTATTACACTGGCGGTCTCAGGGGAGTTGCCTCTCAGAGTCTGAGCAAAGCAACATGGAGGAAGCGTTCCCTTTATACCCTCCCGGTCTCTTTGTCTCCGGAATATGGGGCTTCCGGACCCTTCGCAGGCTTTACAAAGAGCCCTGTGTACTGGGAGATATTTTGCAGGAAGCTTGTGGCCTTGAGCACCGTACAGTTCAGATCACCCAAAGCCACTTGGCACGGGAGTAACCAGGGACGGATCGGACCCTTATGTCAGCGGAGCGGCTTGCCAGGCCAGATAATTGAGGCCAGGTTATTTCCCCTATTATTCGAGCAAGTGTGTTTACAGAATAGCCGCGTGAATTCACAGAACAAAGGACCATCTATGTGTTTAGCGGAAAATTTCAAACAGCAGTTGTGGTGAAGACGCCCATTGTCGTCACCAGCAGAGAGGTGTGGACAAGGAGCCCGGAAGGCTGGTGACCCTTGAGCCCTGGCAAAGATCAGAGCTATGCACCCACTGTTTAGTGGAGACCATGGAAGAAGCCGAAGCAACTTCCCCACCAGGCAGTCATGTAAATCCTTATGGATAAGATAGTCTGCCTGTTGCTGGAAATTGCCTGCCTACGGGCTATAGGTGTGTCCCAAACTGAATTAAAGGATGGCAAGGCCGGAGCCCAAGCAGAGTCCTTCCTCTGAAATTGGGCTCCCGCCGGGTCCCCCAATATTTCCAAAATATTGTTTCTTGTCTCGTCTCTTTCATTCGCGTGCGGCCCCTCTTCCAGAGCCCGAACCCTGAACCAGGCGGGACGTGAGTCATTCACAAGCAGTTTTTACAACATAGAGGTTACGGGGAACAAGATGGAGTGCCCGTACTTCACACGCCTCTCCTTAAAGAACTCCGCCAGTGAGTCCAGGACGGAGGCCACGCCCGGAAAGAGCTACAGACGAAGTCGTTTGTTGGAACCCTGAGTTTAACGTCGTGTTAGTTGCTTTCTTTTCCTCACCAAACACGTCAGATTGAGCGCATTCAAGTGTTAGGGAGCCAAGAAGGCCCATAAACTTCCCAAGAGTCTCAGACGCTTGAGTCCAAGCCCAGGAATGTAGTTACGTTCACAGGCAGACGGGCCCTTGGCAGAGAAGGGAGAGTGTGGGCCAGGCCGACTTGAGACCAAATCTCAGCCCCATTTTATTTATTTATTAAATATATTTTATTGATTTTTTTACAGAGAGGAAGGGAGAGGGACAGAGCCAGAAACATCGATGAGAGAGAAACATTCATCAGCTGCCTCCTGCACACCTCCTACTGGGGATGTGCCAGCCACCAAGGTACATGCCCTTGGCCGGAATCGAACCTGGGACCTTTCAGTCCGCAGGCTGACGCTCTCTCCACTGAGCCACACCGGTTAGGGCTCAGCCCCTTTGTAGAAGTTGGTTAAACCTTGGTTTCTAGGAAATGGGGGAGCAGTGTCCCCCCAGGAACTACGGAAAGGCCTGGAGCTCATCGGTGTAGGAGAGCCTAAAAGTGCCTAGTACATAGTGAGCACTCTTACTAGGTTTTCATATTCTTTTTAATTTTTTGGTTTGGTTAATCCTCACCCGAGGATATTTTTCCACTGATTTTTTTTTTTTTTTTTTAGAGGGAGTGGAAGGGAGGAGGGGAGAGAGAGAAAGAGAAACATCAATGCGACAGAGACATATTGATTGGTTGCTTCCTGCACATGCCCCAACGGGGGCGGGGAACGAACTGGCAGCCCAGGTACAAGCCCTTGACTGGGAATTGAACCCGCAACCCTTCGGTGCCTGGGCCGATGCTCTAACCACTGAGCTGCACCGTCCAGGGCTAGAATATTTGTTTATTCTTACAGAAAACCTATCAGTGCAAAAACAGCCTTTTATGATTATTGAGAACGTATAGAGGAATCGGGGAGAATTAGCATCATTACAGTTCATCTCGGCATCCAGGAATACACTGTGGTCCTTTCGTGCGTTTAAGCTTTTACATCCGTCGGTCACGTTTTGTAGTTTTCTTCTCGTAAGGCCACACGTTCTCCGTCATTATTTCTGCATATCTTTGCAGCTGTGGGTTTCCTCATGTAGGGCGTGTGCGTGCGCATTTATTTCTCATAAAAAGCCAGCATCACCCTGACCGGTGTGGCTCAGTGGATAGAGCGTCGGCCTGCGGACTCAAGGGTCCCAGGTTTGATTCCAGTCAAAGGCATGTACCTTGGTTGTGGGCACATCCCCAGTGGGGGGCGATGCAGGAGGCAGCTGACCTATGCTTCTCTCTCATCAATGTTTCCATCTCTCTCTCCCTCTCCCATCCTCTCTATAAAAATCAATAAAATATATTTTTTAAAAAGCCAGCATCCCAGGCATGGGGTCATGTCAATGGCATACATTCAAGCCTGCCAAACCCCAGGCTTCTAGAATGTTGATGAAAGCTGGGGACCCCCTCTCCAGGAAAATGCAAAGAAGCCTAGGGTGGGGTGGGTGTGTGCCTGTGCACACACTCGCATACGTTTATGAAAACCACCTCAAGGGGTCAAGCCATGCCCCGCCGGGCCTCAGCCTGGAATCGAATCTCTCCTCCCACTGACGGTTCCCACTGGGAAGCTCGGGTCCAGGCTGATGCCCAGGCCATCGGACAATTAGGTCTCCTCCAGATGGGACCTCTACCTGAGGAAGCACTGGACCCATTGTATGAAGAGAGTACCGGACCCATTGACATGGTACCTGGCCCACGTAAGCCCTTGAGGTAAACAGACAGGGTTGAGCCCTGACCGGCTTGGCTCAGTGGATAGAGCGTCGGCCTGCGGACTCAGGGGTGCCAGGTTCGATTCCGGTCAAGGGCGTGTACCTGGGTTGCGGGCACATCCCCGGTAGGGGGTGTGCAGGAGGCAGCTGATGGATGTTTCTCTCTCATCAATATTTCTAACTCTCTGTCCCTCTCCCTTCCTCGCTGTAAAAAATCAATAAAATATATTTAAAAAAAGAAAAGATGCATACTTTAGCCTAACCGGTTTGGTTCAGTGGAGAGAGCGTCGGCCTGCAGACTGAAGGGTCCTGGGTTCGATTCCAGTCAAGGGCAGGTACCTTGGTTGCGGGCACATCCCCAGTAGGGGGTGTGCAGGAGGCAGCCAATGGATGTTTCTCTCTCATCGATGTTTCTAACTCTCTGTCCCTGTCCCTTCCTCTCTGTAAAAAATCAATAAAGTATATTAAAATAAATAAAACTATTAAAAAAAAAAAAGACAGGTTTGGTTAGAGCATCCTTCTGTGCCCTGGAAGATTGCGGGTTGGGTCCCTGGTAGGGGCATGTGTGGGAGGCAACGGATCCATCTTTCTCTCTCCCATCGCTGTTTCTCTCTCCTCCTCTCCTTTCCTCGCTCTTAAAATTGACAAAGGCATGTCCTCGGGTAAGGATTCAAGGGAAAAAGAAAAAAAAAAGGTCAGTTTGGAATAAAGAAAAGGGAGGCCAGCGCAGGCCCCTCAGGAAGCCAGGTGTGTCGGATGGAGATGCGGAGAGGAGAAGAGCCCTAACCAAGGATCTCCTGGTACCAGGTCTTTTGATTTATCAAGAGGGTCCGGAATGCCTCGTTTTTACTGGGACTCTCTCGATATTTTTATGGGAGCAAGTGCCGTACCTTTCCGTGTATGAGATGCCTTTTTTTTTTTTTTGCCCCCCTAAAATCGTTAGACTGAAAATCAAGGGGCGTTTTACACACGGAGGAAGTCAGCCGAGGAGGGAGCCACGCCAGCGGGTAGCTGCCCATCCCTGCTCACACAGGCTTCCTCCAATCACAAGCCTTATTGTTACTGACGTCAGCTGACGCCCTAATTGGAGGGGGAGGTGGAGAGTGCGCAGATGCAACAGGGACCGGAGCGTTCTGAGCCCCTGAAGATGTCAAAGAATAAAAAGATAAATACCGGTAAGCGATGGTCTTACTCAAAATTCAGACTGAATTGTAATCAGCTCTGCAAAAGAGCATGGAAATAGAGCTTCGGAGAGACCATTTGGAGAAAACAGGAAGAACAGCTCCTTAAGATGCCGAAAAATAAGAAGGCCGTGAGAAGAAAACCAGCAAAATGCTTAAAATACTGATTTCTTAATTTGGGGTTGGAAAAGTGGGGGGCGTCTTATACACGGAAAAGTACGGTAATTTTTCAAAAGGCCAACCGTAAAGCCCTGGCTGGTGTGGCTCAGTTGGTTGGGCATTGTCCTACGCACTGAACGGTTGTGTGTGTGTGTGTGTGTGTGTTTTTTAAAGGAATACTTAGTCTTTTTGTGTTTTTTTAAAATATATTTTTAGTTGATTTCAGAGAGGAAGGGAGAGGGAGAGAGATAGAAACCTCCATGATGAGAGAGAATCATGGATCGGCTGCCTCCTGCACACCCCTAGAGGGGATCGAGCCCACGACCCGGGCATGTGCCCTTGACCGGAATCAAACCTGGGACCTTTCAGTTTGCAGGCCGACGCTCTATCCACTGAGCCAAGCTGGCTAGGGCAAAAGGTTGTGGTTTTGATTCTGGGTCCAGGGCACATACTTGGGTGGCAGGTTCAATACCTGGCCCCCATAGGGCGTGTGCAGGAGGCAACCAATCAATGTGTCTCGCTCACATTGACGTTTCTCTCTCCCTCTCTCTCTCTCTCTCTCTCTCTCTCTCTCTCTGTCCCCCACTCTCATTCCCTCCCACGCTCTCTAAAAATCAGTGGAAAAAATATCCTCAGGTGAGGATTAACAACAATAAAAAAGAGGTTTTTTTTCCTCTCTCTCTCTCACATACACACACACACACACACACACACACACACACACACACGAGGAGATTTGAAGACTGGAAATAATTCTGCTGACACCTGATTTCAGCCCAGGGATACCGATTTCAGACTTCTGGCAGATCCCCGGTAGTGCCTCCAGAACTATGAGGGGGTGGAAAATCTGTTTTACCCCACCCTGTTTGTGGTATTTTGTTAAAGCAGCAGCAGGAAACCAACACACCTGGCAACTGTTCAAGAGATGCAGATTCCGAGTCTACCCCAGACCTCCTTCATCAAATTCTGGGGCGGGGCCCACCATGTTGTGTTTTAACAAACATTCCAGGGGGTTATGTGGAACGATAAAAACTTCACCCCGGCTGGTTTGGCTCCGTGAAGAGAGCGTCGGCCTGCGGACTGAAGGGTCCCAGGTTCGATGCCGGCCAAGGGCACATGCCTGGGTTGCGGGCTCGATCCCCAGTAGGGGGCGTTCTGGAGGCAGGCGATCAATGATTCTCATCCTTGATGTTTCTCTCTCTCTCTCCCTCTCCCTTCCTCTCTGAAATCAATAAAGAAAATTTTTTTTAAAGATAAAAGTTTCAAAAAGGCTGGTTTCAGGGAAAGGTTGAAGGCGCAGGTGCCTACAGGGACCTGGCACTCTGGGCCAATGTGTGAACTGAGCCAAATCAGCGAGGGCCTAACTCACTGTCTCACTGTCCTCCAATATTTTCTTTGGGGCAGTTATCAGCGACTTACATCTTACTAGAGGCCCGGTGAGTGAAATTGGTGCACTTGGGGGTGAGGGAGTGTCCCTCAGCCCGGCCTGTGCCCTCTTGCAGTCCGGAGCCCTTGGGGGATGTTTGACTGATGACTGAGGCCGCTCTGGGGGCAAGGGGCCTAAATCGTCAGTCGGGCATCGTTGGCGCTGCCGTGGAGGCGGGAGAGGCTCCTGCCACCGCCGCTGCGCTCGCCAGCCGTGAGCCTGGCTTCTGGCTGAGCGGTGCTCCCCCTGTGGGAGCACACTGACCACCAGAGGACAGCTCCTGTGTTAAGCGTCTGCCCCCTGGTGGTCAGTGTGCATCATAGCAATGGGTCGTTCTGCCATCTGGCCGAAACCGGCTCTCTGACATCCCCCGAGGAGTCCCGGATTGCGAGAGGGCGCAGGCCAAGCCAAGAGACCCCACTGGTGCACGATCGGGCCCGGGGAGGGATGCGGAAGGTCGGCCAGCTGGGGAGGGACCGTGGGAGGGCCCCAGGGCATGTCTGGCCCATCTCGCTCAGTCCCAATCGGCTGGACCCCAGCAGCAAGCTAACCTACCGGTTGGAGCATCTGCCCCTTGGTGGTCAGTGCATGTCATAGTGAGCGGTTGAGCGGCCTTAGCATATCATTAGCATATCACGCTTTGATTGGTTGAACGGCCGACCGGACACTTAGCATATTAGGTTTTTATTATATAGGATTGCTGCTCCTTGACTGTCTCCCTCACTAGAGTTCAAGTTCCTTCTCTCTCTCTCTCTCTCACACACACACACACACACACACACACACACTTCATTCACAAATAAAACCCCATGCACCCTTGAAATTTAAAGCAATGGGGACAAATGATGCACTTAACCACAGACACACTCACCTATACCAGCTGGGACTCTGGTATCTCTGGACTATAGCCAGACAGGAAGTGGAAGCAGGCTCGGGCATGGGGCACACTGGGAGTTGTCTGGAGACAAGAAAATAAAATAGAGGCATGTGAGAGAGGCGGTTGGGAGAGGTCTCTCCGAGAGATGACATTTGAAGTGAAGCTTAAATAGGAAGCAGCGGTTGTGCCCCGCTTCAGAGAACGGTATTCTAGTCTGAGGCAAGAGCAAGGCAAAGGCCATGAGGCAGGGAGAAGATTGGCATGTTTTGAGAGCTGAGGTCTTGCCAGAATCGCCGGGAACAGACGATGCCGGGCAGTGCAGGAGAGGAGGCTGGGAACTGGGTGTGGTTCTGACCATGGGCAACCCAAGGCAATGAAAAAGCACTGGTGGGCAGCAGCAGAGGGACCACATGACCTGGTTTATGTTTAACAGGATGTGGTGGCTTCTAGGTGGAGAGTGAGTTTTTTTTTTTTAAATATCCTATATAATAAAAACCTAATATGCTAAGGGTCCGGTCATCCAGTTGGCCATTCAACCAATCAAAACATACACTGAGTGGCCAGATGATGATGATCTCTGAACGCATAATAATCTGGCCACTCAGTGTGTGTGTGTGTATGTGTGTGTGTGTGTGTGTTTGTGTGTATTAGAGGCCTGGTGCATGAATTCGTGCATGGGTGGGGTCCAGCCAGCCTGGCCAGGGGGAGGGGACATGGGTGGTTGGCCAGCCTGCCTGCTGGTTGAACTCCTGGTCGAGGGGACAATTTGCATATTAGCCTTTTATTCTATAGGATAGACACTGAGTGGCCAGATGATTAAGTGTTCAGAGATCATCATCATCTGGCCACTCCGTGTAATATGCTAATGATATGCTAAGGCCGCTCAGCTGCTCGCTGTGATGTGCACTGACCATCAGGGGGCAGATAGTCAACTGGCCGGCCAGCTGCTATGATGTGAACTGACCACCAGGGAGCAGACACTCAATGCAGGAGCTGCCCCCTGGTGGTCAGTGCGCTTCCACAGGATGAGCACCCCTCAGCCAGAAGCCGGGCTCACAGCTGGCGAGTGCAGTGGTGGTGGTGGGAGCCTCTCCTGCCTCCAAGGCAGTGCTAAGCCGTCAGTCGGACATCCCCCGAGGGATCCGACTGACTGCGAGAGGGCGCAGGCCGGGCTGAGGGACCCCCTTCCCAAGTGCATGAATTTCGTGCACTGGGCCTCTAGTATATATATATAATTTATATTGATTTCAGAGAGTAATGGAGAGAGAGAGAGACAGACAACAGACAGACAGACATCAATAATGAAAGAGAATCATTGATTGGCTGCCTCCTGCACGCCCCCCTACTGGGGTTTGAGTCCGCAACCCGGGCATGTGCTCTGACCAGGAATCGAACTGTGACCTCCTGGTTCATAAGTCGATGCTCAACCCCTGAGCCACGCCGGCCGAGCTGGAGAGTGGGTTTCCAGGGTGATAGTGAAGACAGGGAGAGACCAGGGAGTAAGCTGTGGCAATGGTCCAGAGATGATGGAGGCCATGGGGATGGCGGGAAGTGGATGGACTTGAAATGCACGCAGTGTAGAACTTACATGACTCATGGGCACACGGAAAGTGGCGAATGGTGAGGGAGAGAGATACATCCATACGCCTGCTAGGTTTCTGCCCTGAGCAATGGATGTAGGGTAATGCTATTAAGCAGGTGACAACTGGTAAATCACAGGTGCCGAGGAGGCACCAGTTGTAGGTAGATGTGTTAGCGTTGAAATGCTTGCTACGTATTCATTCACAAGATCCAACAACAATTTATTCGTTCACTGGCCAATCATTTAGGGAGCTTCTATTATGTGCAGAGCGGTTTTGGTCCTGGGTCGACTGTGTGCCGGAGCATCCTAGTCCCAGCTCACAGAGCCCATCTATACTAAGAAAAGGGTAATATGCTAATTAGACCGGGAACCTTCCAGACAAAGCCATGGTGGCAGGGCTGAGGCAGAGGCAATTGGGGGTGATCAGGCCAGGGGGGGGGGCAGTTGGGGGCGGGCAGGCTGGCAGGGGGGCTGTTGGGGGTGATCAGGCCAGCAGGCAGGTAAGCAGTTAAGAGCCAGCGGTCCCATTTTGCGAGAGGGATGTCCGACTGCCGATTCCTGATTGGTCCACTTTTATGCAAATGAGGAATCTAAAGCAGTTCTGATTGGTCCAAATAGAACTGTTCTCTTTGGTTGTTACGGAGTCCCTCTGATTGGTCAGTAGAGCTGCAAATGCCCATCAGGGCAAGAACAATAGGCCTAAACTGGCAGTCAGACATCCCCTGAGGGGTCCAGATTGGAGAGGGTGCAGGCCAGGCTGAGGGACAGCCCCCCCCCATGCACAAATTTTATGCACTGGGCCACTAGTAGTTAGTCAAGAAGGTAGCAAACCAGTTGTTAAACTATCAATCCGTAGCTTGACATCAGCTATGGTGAGATTATTTACACCATGGAAATTGGCAAATGCTTCAATATTTATTTTTGTTTTGCAGAAATCTGGTTTATCATTGGATAATACTAAACAAGTTGTCAACAAAAGTTTGCTGCCACCAATCCAATGCAAATAGGAGCCCCCCCCCCCCCCCCGTCTGAAGAGGAGTCCCCAGTCTGAAGGGCAGAAAAGGAGAAACTTCAGGTAAACAATTTGCAAACCGGGAAATGAAGCTTCAGGGAGGAAATTGTGTGCTCTGAGGAGGCAAAGGGGAAGCTGCCTTTTATAAACATCTCTGCCCCAGTTTCCTGATTGGTCCACTTTTATGCAAATGAGAAATCCGAAACAGTTCTGATTGGTCCAAACAGCACTGTTCTCTTTGGTTGTTATGGAGTCCTTCTGATTGGTCAGTAGAGCTGCAGATGGTGGTGTAGCTGTGCCGTTCTGATTGGATGGAGCATGCCTCAGCCCATTTAAGTATTAGTTAGGAACTTTTTTTTATGGGGGTTGGCTCAGCCGGCAGGAACACGGTGCAGGAGGGTGCCAGCTCGGTCTGTGGCTTTCCCCTGAACCGCAGTGTGCATGGGCGATCCCTGTCAGCCATGGCTGCTAGATTCTGGTTACGAATCTGAGCCCAGTGAAGAACAGGGAGCCCTTTTGGCATGTGTGTTCCTTCTTGGGGTCCACAAAGCAGATGTCATCTCTACCTTCATTCGGCTTTTATTCCAGTGTGGAGCACAGGTTCTAAACAAATAATCACACAATTCATAAAAATCACAATGCGTGTTTTGGAGAAAGGAGAGAGCTGCGAGAGTACAGAAGGAAAAATGATGTAGGTTGGCCAGCAGGGGTCATCAGGAAGGGGTAGTTGAGCTGTGATCTGAAGGCTGAGCACCCCATTTTAACATGGGAAATCAGAATGTGTTTTATTGATGAGCTGTCACAGTTTGATTGGTAGTGTTTTCTCTCTTTCTTTCTTTCTTTCTTTCTTTCTTTCTTTCTTTCTTTCTTTCTTTCTTGGTGGAATGTAAAATAATGGAGTATTTGGAAATCTGCGGTGGTTTAGATTTCATAGCATCCATTAATCTGATGAGGGAAGGGGTGTCTGAACTAAGTTTGGGGGACCCCAAATACCATTCAAGTTTTGCACAAATGACTATGGAAAGGGGGATATGAAACCACCAGGAGCTCTGGGATCCCCTCATTCCAGCTCACACCACAGCAGTTCCGGTTTCTGCTTTTTAAAAAAATCTTGATTATTGAGAGTATTATTGAGATGTCCCCTCACCTCATTTTCCCCCATTGCCTTCCTCCATCCAGATCCCACCCCACCCCAGACCTTCACCACTCTATGGTCTTTGTCCCTGGGTAATGCCTATATGCACATAAGTTCTTTGATTAATCTCTCCCCACCCCCTCCACCCTTCTGAGATTCATCAGTCTGTTCCCTGTTTCCATGCCTCTGGTTCTGTTCATCAATTTATTTTATGTTCGTTAGATTCCTTGTTCGTTTATTTTTATTTTTAGATTCAATTGTTGATAGATATGTATTTATTGCCATTTTATTGTTCATATTTCTCCCTCCTCCTCCTTTCTTCTTCTTCTTCTCCTCCTCCTCCTCCTCTTCCTCCTCCTCCTCCTCTTCCTCCTCCTCCTCTTCTTCCTTCAACATTTCATGTAATACTAGTTTGGTGGTGATGAACTCTTTTAGCTTTTTCCAGTCTGTGGAGCTCTTTATCTGACCTTCCATTCTAAATGAGAGCTTTGCTGGGTAGAGTGATCTTGGTTGTAGGTCCTTGCTTTTCATCGCTTTGGATATTTCTTGCCATTCCCTTCTGGCCTGCAAAGTTTCTGTTGAGAAATCAGCTGACAGTTGTATGGGCACTTCCTTGTACATAACTAACTGCTTTTCTCTTGCTGCTTTTAAGATTCTCTCTTTGTCTTTAACCCTCGGCATTTTAATGATGTGCCTTGGCGTGGGCCTCTTTGGGTTCCTCTTACTTGGGATGTTAGAGCATCAGCCTGCACACTGAAGGGTTGTGGGTTCGCTTCTTGGTCAAGGGCATGTGCCTGGGTTATGGATTCCATCCCTAGCCCTGCTCAGAGCATGTAGGGGAGGCAACCAATCAAGGTGTCTCTCTCACACTCATGTTTCTCTTTCTCTCTCCAACGCCTTCCACTCACTCCAAAAAATCAATCCTTGAGTGAGGATTAACAAAATCAATTCTTGAGTGAGGATTAACAAACATAAATTTAAAATCCTGAATAAATGTAGGTAACTTCAAGAGAGCTATCAATGCAATGGAGATAATAAACATCGGAGGAGGGGACTTAGAGTGACCTGGAGGGGACCTGCTTTGAATGGAAGGGTCCAGGAGAATGCCTCGGAGGAGGTGACATTGGAGCTGAGCCCTGAAGGATAATAGGGAGCCAGCCATTCGGAGATCTGGGGGCTATGCCAAGCACCGGGATCTTTTCTTTTCTTGAATTTATTGGGGTGACATTCCCTATCTAAGAAAGAGGGAATATGCTAATTGACCCTCATACCATCGCAGAGCTAGCAGCGCCCACAGCCAATAAGAAGGGAATATGCTAATTAACTGCCCCACCCTCAAAGATGATGGTGTCCACAGCCAATAAAGAGGGACTATGTTAATTGACTGTCCCATTCTCAAGGATGGTGGCACCCGCAGCCAATAAGGAGGGAATATGCTAATTGACCCTCACACCATCACAGAGCTGGCAGCGCCCACAGCCAATAAGGAGGGAATATGCTAATTGACTGTCCCACCCTCAAAGATGATGGTGCCCACAGCCAATAAGGAGGGAATATCCTAATTGACTGTCCCATCCCCAAAGATGGTGGCACCCGCAGCCAATAAGGAGGGAATATGCTAATTAACTGCCCCACCCTCAAAGATGATGGTGTCCACAGCCAATAAAGAGAGACTATGTTAATTGACTATCCCATTCTCAAGGATGGCGGCACCCGCAGCCAATAAGGAGGGAATATGCTAATTGACTGTCCCACCCTCAAAGATGGTGCCGCCCACAGCCACAAGATGGCAGCGCCCAGTCCACATGCCTGCCTCCGGAGTCCCCCAGTTCCCTCAGCCCCCCAGCTGCCCAGGGCTGACCCGAGGTGCCGGCAAGCCTCAGATGGCGGCTGCCCAGCTGCCCAGGGCTTCCCGAGGCTCAGGTACCCAGGGCCGGCCGAGGCTTGTGCTGCCGGCCGTGGCAGCAGCAGAGGTGTGATGGGGGCATCACCCTCCCCTGATCACCGGGTCGCCTCCTGCCCCTGAGGGCTCCCAGACTGTGAGAGGGGGCAGGCCAGGCTGAGGGACCGCCCCCCCCACCTTGCAGTGCATGAATTTTCATGCACCTGGCCTCTAGTTGGTTAATAAAATTATACAGGTATGAGGTATACAATTCTGCCGGACATCATCTGTATAGTGTATTGTGTGTTCACCACCCCAAGTGATGTCTCCTTCCGTCACCCGGGATATTTTCTATCTCGGAGGTATATCTCAGGTAATTATGGGAGTGACAGCCCATCACCTTTGCCATATTCTATTGGTTAAAAGTAAATCACAGGTTACCCTGGCCAGGTGGCTCAGTTGGTTGCGGTGTCATCCTGTGCACCAAAGGGTTGTGGGTTCCACTGCCCATCAGGGCAAGAACAACAGGCAACCAACCGGTGTTTCTCTCTCACACTGATGTTTCTCACTCTCTCTCTAAAATCAATAAACATATCCTTGGATGAGGATTTTTCAAAAAGCCAATCACAGGTTCTTTCCACACTCAAGGGACAGCAGGATCCTCTTAGGTGTGGGATCATCTTAGGGCATGTCTGACTCACCCCTGTAACCACCAACTACTAGCCCAGGTGACCTGAGAAGAAAGGAAGAATTGGAAGCGTGATGGTAGGATGGAATTAAAAGATAGATGGAGGCTCACTGAGCGATCAGATGTGGAGGAGCGATCATAAATTCGTCAGGCATGTTCTCTTCTTTCTGGACTTTTACCTGGGCCTATGGCAACCCAGCTTCCTTGGCAGGTCCATGTGGCCATGTGACTAAGCTCTAGCCAACGGGATATCAGTACAACTTCCCAGTCACATGCCGAAGCACACCGCTGGCCCTCTGCTTGCTCTGTCCCCCTCCCTGTAGCTGGACGGTGAAGGAAGTACCCCTGAGCCATCTCCTTCCAGGTGCATAAGGCCACCGTAGGGGATGGCAGGGCACGGAGAAGGAGGAGCCCAGTGTCAGGATGACTGTGTCCTGTAGAGACCTTCAGGACCACCTTTGAGCACAGATGTTTATATGAAAAAGAAATACACCTTCTGTCATCTGGCCTCTGTTAAAGTAGGTGAACCCCAAACCCAACTCATACGGTGCTACTAGGTAAGTGCTACAGAAAGACAAGATTAGTCTTCTTTTTAAAATATATTTTTATTGATTTCAAAGAGGAAGGGAGAGGGAGATAGCAACATCAATGATGAGAGAGAATCATTGCACGGCTGCCTCCTGCACGCCCCCTACTGGGGCTCGAGCCTGCAATCCGGACATGTGCCCTTGACCGGAATCGAACCCGGACCCTTCAGCCCCCAGGCCGATGCTCTATCCACTGTGCCAAACCGGCTAGGACCAAGATTAGTCTTTTTTATTTTAGGTTTCAGACCTACAATTTAACAACTCAACACCTGTGTGCAATGCAGTGTGCTGGCCACGAAAAGTCTGGTTTCCATCTGTCATCATGTGTTTGCTCCCCTTTACCCACTTCACCCTCCCTCCCACCTGTTCCCTCTGGTAGCCACCGATCCATTTTGATTAGTTTGCCTTTGTTTGGCTTGCTTCTTTGTTTTAATATTCCACAATATGAATGCAATCGTACAAGGACGTACCGTACTTACCCTTGACATCCCCCCCGAAGGAAGGAGCCGCATGACGCTTGCAAACCGTATCTCTGTGAGTCCAGCGTGGCCCGTTTTTCTCCGAGAGTAGTTGCCCCTCCTTCTGAGGAAGTCCTTGGCTCGTGTTTAATCAGATCTCAGATGGAAAAGAGGTGCCCCCCTCAACATTAGAGCCGCGCTGAGTAGGCCAGCGTGCTCCTCTGGTGGCTCACGGAAACAGCGCTGAGAAGAGACTGTCCTACTGGGCTCACACGGCAGGATGGGGGGTCCTTGAGGGGGGCTCTTGCCTGCCACGACCTCCCACGATGTAAGGTATTCACGCCCTCTCTCTGTTCCTCTGTGGCCACCGGGTACCATTTGCCTCAGTGAAATGCACACTGAACATGTCTCTCTTTTATCTGGACGTCCACTAGGGCCTCCTGCATGGCTCAGTGTCATTCAACTTTTTAAAATATATATATATTTTTTTTTATTGATTTCGGAGAGGGAGGGAGAGACAGAAACATCAATGATGAGTGAGAATCATGGACCGGCTGCCCCCTGCACGCCCCCTATGGGGGATGGAGCCTGCAACCAGGGCCTGTGCCCTTGATCAGGACTCCAACCAGGACCTCCTGGTTCATACAGTGGTTGATGCTCAACCACAGAGCCACACCAGCCAGGCTGCCATTCCACTTTTGGGGTGGGGGGGGTGCTCCTGGCCCCTCAGGGTGGATCTCTGGGTCCTTGCCCCCCGTCCTAAGACAGCACCTGCAGATAGAGCTTCTGCAGGGCCCCCATCATGTCCTTGTTCCTCAGGCTGTAGATGAGCGGGTTCAGGGTGGGTGTGAGGATGGAGTAGAAGACAGCGGCCAGGCGCCCCTGCAGCGGGGAGGAGCGGGCGCTGGGCTGCATGTAGGCAGAGCTGCCGGCGCCGTAAAACAGCAGCACCGTGGCCAGGTGGGAAGAGCAGGTGGAGAAGGCCTTCCGGCGGCCGCCCGCGGAGCGGATCCGCGCCACGGTGGCCAAGATGCGCACATAGGACAGCACGGTGAGCGCGAAGCAGCTCATGATGACGCAGCCGCTGGCCACGAACCCAGCCGCCTCGTGGGCACCCACGTGGGCACAGGCGAGGCGCATGACCGGGGGGATGTCGCAGAAGAAGTGGTCAATGACGCGGGGGCCGCAGAAGGGCAGGGAGAAGGTGTTGGCCGTGTGGAAGGCGGAGAACAGGAGCCCGCTGCCCCAGGCCACCGCCACCAGGGACACGCAGATGCAAGGGCGCATGGCCACACCGTACACCAGGGGCCGGTAGATGGCCAGGCACCGGTCGTAAGCCATAGAGGTGATGAGGAAACACTCCGTGGACCCAAGGCTGACAAATGCAAAGAGCTGGGATGCACACGCAAGGAGGGAAATCTCCCCCGAGCCCAGCAGGGTGGCCACCAGGGCCCGGGGTAGGGTGGTGGACATGGAGCAGATGTCCACCAGGGAGAGGTGCTTGAGGAAGAAGTACATGGGTGTGTGCAGGCGGGGGTCGAGCACCACGGCAGCCATGATGGAGATGTTCCCCAGGACGGCAGCCAGGTAAACAAGAAGGAAGAAGGCCGCGCTGAGCAGCTGTAACTTGGGGGAAGCCGAGAAGCCCTGGAGGAGGAAGACGGATACCGTCCCCGTGAGGTTGGCCATGTTCTGTCTTTGGAAACACTGGGGAATCGCAGAGGGCAATTCAGGAGCGGAATTGCAGAGGGCAATCCAGGAGCGGAATTGCAGAGGGCAATTCAGGAGCGGAATTGCAGAGGGTGTGACAAGAGTGGAATCGCAGAGGGCAATTCAGGAGCAGAATTGCAGAGGGCAATCCAGGAGCAGTGCAGTAGCTAAGACCTAGGAGGAAGTGGGTAAGAAGCTGGGTGAGCGCAGGCTGGAAAGGAGGCTCAAGCATTTGC
Organism: Corynorhinus townsendii; assembly: GCA_026230045.1. Lineage (NCBI taxonomy): Eukaryota > Metazoa > Chordata > Mammalia > Chiroptera > Vespertilionidae > Corynorhinus > Corynorhinus townsendii. The sequence continues at coordinate 54,647,267 of JAPDVU010000011.1, read as the reverse complement.
TCATTAAACCCACAGGCACTAGGGTCTTCCCCAGAAGTCTCCAAGTCAGATACCTGATAGAGGCCGGGCAGGGACACAGATCAGCGGATCCAGGCCCTGGCCGGGTGGCTCAGTTGGTTAGAGCGTCCTCCGGTGGACTGAAGGGTCGCAGGTTTGCTTCCTGGTCGGGGCACATACCCATGTCCCGGGTTCTGTCCCTGGTGGGGGCACATCCAGGGACAACTGATGGGTGTTTCCCTCTCACATAAATGTTTCTCTCCCTCTCCTTCCCCCTTCCTCGCTCTCTCTGAAATCAATGAAAAATAAATCCTGGGGTGAGGATAAAAAAAAAAAAATGAGTGGGTTTGGCTGAGTGTAAGACGATAGGGAATGGTGGGGACTGCGGAGAAAGGGATGTTCTGAGAGACTGGCTGCTGCTCTACGCTCTTGCTAGCTGTTGTCGCTGGACCCAGAACTGCCAGATTCTGATTTTTTTTTTTGAGAGAGAGAGAGCCAGAATTCCAGGTTGCTGTTGTTTCGTTTTGTGTGTGTATGTGTGTGTGTGTGTGTTTAAATATATTTTATTGATTTTTTACAGAGAGGAAAGGAGAGGAATAGAACGTTAGAAACATCCATCAGCTGCCTCCTGCACACCCCCTACTGGGGATGTACCCACAACCAAGGTACATGCCCTTGACCGGAATCGAACCCGGGACCTTTCAGTCTGCAAGCCGACGCTCTATCCACTGAGCCATACCAGTTAGGGCTTGTTTTTTTTTTTTTTTTTAACACGAAACCTCCTGACATTTCTCTGTTGTCAGTTAATTCGAATTTAAAACACCCTTTAAACCACAGCAGCATTATTTACACAAGCCAAGATCTGGGAACAGCCCAAGTGCCCATCAGCAGAGGAGTGGATGGAAAGCAGTGGTCCATTCACGCAGTGAAATGCTACATGGCTATAAAAAGAAGGGACTCTTACCCTTTGGGGCGGCATCGCTAGACCTGGAGAGCGTGATGCTAAGTGAAACCAGCCCGTCTGAGAGAGGCAGATCCCATACGATCTCACTAACACGTGGAATCTAATGAACAAAATAGAACCCGGAGGCATGGATGCATAGGACAGCCTGACAGCTGTCCGAGGGGTGGGAGGTGGGGGGACTGGAGAAAGAAAGTGAAGAGATCAGCCAAAGGACATACACTGAGTGGCCAGATGACGATGATCTCTGAACGCATAATAATCTGGCACTCAGAGGCCCGGTGCATGAATTTGTGCATGGGTGGGGTCCGGCCAGCCTGGCCAGGGAGAGGGGACACAGACGGTTGGCCAGCCTGCCTGCTGGTTGAACTCCTGGCTGAGGGGACAGTTTGCATATTAGCCTTTGATTCTATAGGATAGACACGGAGTGGCCAGATTATTATGCGTTCAGAGATCATGGTCATCTGGCCACTCCGTGTATATGCATCATAGCCTATGGTCATAGGCTACAGTGTGGTGGTGGCCAGAGAGGATGGGAGCTGGAGGCTGAGTGGAAGTGGGCAAAGGGGGGGACAGAACTGGGGGGCATCTGTAACAGCGCCAACAATAAAAAAAATTTAAACGCTGTACACATGCCATGCGGCCACCAGTTTAAAGCTTTTGGTCTTACCATGCATCTTGCTACATAACTCCATTAGCATCTTTTTGTTGTTGTTGCTCTTAATCCTCATCTGAGGATGTTTTTCCATAGATTTTTTTAGGGAGAGTGGAAGGGAGAGAGAGAGACAGAGAGAGAGAGAAACATCCATGTGAGAGAGACACGTCAATGGGTTGCTTACTGCAAATGCCCCCCACCAGGGCCAGGGGACCAGAGCCGGGGATCGAGCTTGCAAATGAGGTACGTGCCCTTGACCAGAATCAAACCCAGGACCCTTCGGTCCGAAGGCCGAGGCTCTGTCCGCTAAACCGAACCGGCGAGGGCTAGCTCCGTAGCGTTTTCATTGTCGTATGCAGCCCAAAGTCTCCTGGCAACGGATTCTCCCCACTAGACACGGAGCCCTCCGTCCCCATCCGAGGGCAGGGGCCATTTCTGGCTCATCTCTTAATGTCCCCGCATCCAGCAGAGGAGGTGGTACCCAGAAGGAACCTGGGGTCTAAACACGTTTCCTTCGCACTACCCGGTGTGGCTTAGGGCAGTGGTCGCCAAACTCACCAGTCCGCAGAGCCAAACATCCACAGGAAAACCGCTGAAATTTCTTTGGAGAGCCGAAAACCGACTTCTGCGCACGGGCCACGAAGTTTCCGTCGCACTGGACGTGCGCGCCCGCACGCGGTATTTCGTGGAAGAGCCACACACCAGGGGCCAAGGAGCCGCGGTTTGCCGACCACTGGTTCAGTGGATAGAGCGTCAGCCTGGGGACTGAAGGGTCCCGAGTTCGATTCTGGTCAAGGGCACAGGCCCGGGTTGCAGGCTCCGTCCCCAGTAGGGTGCATGCAGGAGGCAGTCAATCAGTGATTCCCTCTCATCATTAATGTTGCTATCTCCCCCTCTCCCTTCCTCTCAGAAAGCAATAAAAAAATATTTTAAGCCCTAACTGGATTGGCTCAGTGGATAGAGCGTCGGCCTCCAGACTGAAGGGTCCCGGGTTCGATTCCGGTCAAGGGCATGTACCTTGGTTGTGGGCACATCCCCAGTGGGGGGTGTGCAGGAGGCAGCTGGTCGATTTTTCTCTCTCATCGATGTTTCTTTCTATCCCTCTCCCTTCCCCTCTGTAAAAAAATCAATAAAATACCTTTTAAAATTCTAAAAAATATTAAAAAAAATATTTTTAAAAATATATAAATGTTTTCTTCAACCCAACAGCCAGGGTTTGGATTTTTGGATTCTTCGTGACCTTGAACAAATGCCTTTACCTCTCTGATCCTCAGTTTCCTCCTCTGTAGAATGGGAAGATGAGGGTCATATACTTTCCTTAAAGGTTGGCCATGACTGCCCTGGCCGGGTGGCTCAGTTTGTTGGGGCATCGTCCCTTACACCAAAAGGTTTTGGGTTCGATTCCTGGTCAGGGCACTTGCCTAGGTTGTGGGCTTGATCAATCGATGTTTCTCTCTCTCATCCCGCCTTCCTATCTCTCCGAAATCAATTCAGAAAACAAGTATTTAAAAATAGAGTGCAATCAGGTTCTTTTAATGTGTGCCCCTCATCTTTCTGGTGTCATAAGACAGGGATGAAAACATATTTTTAAACTTCCAGCTGGTGTGGCTCAGGGTTCGAGCCTCAAGCTATGACCCAGGAGATTAGGGTTCGATTCCTGCTCGGGGCACAGGCCCGTGTTGTGGGCTCGATCCCCACTAGGGGGCCTGCAGGAGGCAGCCGATCCATGATGCTCTCTCATCATGGATGTCCCTATCTCTCTCCCTCTTCCTTGCTCTCTGAAAGCAATAAAAATATATTTTAAAATAAATAAATAAATAAACTTGCCCTAACTGGTGTGGCTCAGTGGATAGAGCGTCGGCCTGCGGACTCCATGGTCCCGGGTTCGATTCCGGTCAAGGGCATGGACCTTGGCTGCGGGCACATCCCCAGTAGGAGGTGTGCAGGAGGCGGCTGATCCATGTTTCTCTCTCATCGATGTTTCTAACTCTCTATCCCTCTCCTTTCCTCTCTGTAAAAAATCAATAAAATATATTTTTGAAAAAGTAAACTTCATGGGAAAGATGAGCTACCTGTTCCTGTCTCTCCCTTTTTCACACTCCCTCAGCCACCTGCGGCTTTTACTCCCTTGCAGGCAGCTGGGCGCTGACCGGGCCCCCCCGCGGCCTCTCCCCCCCAGAGTCTGGGTAGTCTCCGTGAGCTATAACCTCACTGGGGGGCTCAGAGCCATGTCACCCTCAAACATGCCCACGTCCCAGTCTCTGAAACCCCTCATATGGCAAAAGGAACTTTGCCCGCATGAGGAAAGCTTTCGACGTGGGGAGACTATTTTGTGTTCTGGGTTGAATTGCGTCCCCTCCCCCACCCCCACCCCACCCCCACCCCACCCCCCAAAAAAATAAGGTTGCCGATCCAACCCCCGAGACCTCCGAAGGGACCCTCCTTTGGAAACAGGGTCGCTGGAGACATCGTTAGGAATTCGGGGGGCTCTGGAAGCTGGAAAAGGCAAGAGGATGGATGCTCCCCTCCCCCCGCCCCCCCCTCCCCCCGGAAATCCTCCAGGATGGGACACAGCCTGGCCGGCCCTCGCTGTCAGCCCGGGGAGACCCCATTAGGGCCTCGGGTTTCTGAACCTGTAGGACAGCACGCGGGGGTTGCTTTTTGGAGACCAGGGTGTGGGATTTGCTACAGCCTCCCTCTCCCTCCCCTCCCCCTTTCCTTCCCCCTCCCCCTCCCTCTCCCCAACCCCCAGCATCCAAGTAAAAGAAATAGCTGATGCCCTTGGTCCCCTTCTCAGCCCCCCAAGGTCCTGGGAGACACACACTGTGACCAGGGCCCCGGGTGAGAGCATTTCAGTGGGTACCCGGGGGCCCCCCTCCCCGACTTTGCTGGTATTACGCTCAGGGAGGAGGTAACATGTGCGCTGATGTCCCAGAAAGAGCCCATGAGCCCAGCCCCACGGAGGTAGGGGGGCTCCGTGGCTGAGCATCGACCTGTGAACCAGGAGGTCAGGGTTCCATTCCCGGTCAAGGGCACAGGCCCGGGTTGCGGGCTCCATCCCCAGTGGGAGGCGTGCAGGAGGCAGCTGATGGATGTTTCTGACTCTATCCCTCTCCCTTCCTCTCTGTAAAAAAAAAAAACCTCAATAAAATATACATATTTTTAAAAAGGGAAATATGGACCCTGGCTGGTGTGGCTCAGTGGATAGAGCGTCAGCCTGCAGACGGAAGGATCCCGGGTTCGATTCCTGGTCAGGGCACAGGCCTGGGTTGCGGGCTGGATCCTCAGTGGGGGGCGTGCAGGAGGCCGCCGGTCAGTGATTCTCGCTCTTCATTGCTGTCCCTCTCTCTCTCTCCTTCTCCTTCCTCTCTGAAATCATGAAAAACATATTAACAAAACATAAAACATTTTTTTTAAAAAAAAAGAACCACGGGGTGCGTGGCTTGGGTGCGGTTGGCCCTCGCTGTCGTTGTTTGTTATTATTATTATTATTATTATTATTATTATGTTTCCACTTTCTCACCTGCAAACCCTGGGCTTGCAAAGGCATTTCCACGCGGTTCCACGGAGCCCTCGGGGGGCCACTGAGACGTGGGGGGCCTTTTACCCTCTTCTGCCTCCTCCTGCCACCCCCTTCCCTTCCGCGCTGGTAATCACCAAGCTGTTGTCTGTGTCTAAGAGGTTGAATGTGGTTAAACCTCTTAGACACAGAGGGCATGCCCCCCGCCCCCGCAGCCTGACAGCTGTCAGTCTGTTCTCTATCGGTGAGTCTGTTTTGTTTCTATTTTGTTTGTGCTTTAATTTCTTTTCTTCCTGAAATCCTCACCCGAGGGTGACGTTTTTCCATTGGTTTTCAGAAGGAGTGGGAGAGAGAGGGAGAGCCAGAGAGGAACACGGACGTGAGAGACACCCGTCGATGAGTGGCCTCCTGCACCGGGGAGGAGCCTGCAACCCGGGTACGTGCCCTTGGCCGGGATCGAACCCGGGACCCTTCAGTCCGCAGGCCGGCGCTCTAGCCACTGGGCCACACCGGCCGGGGCTCATTTCTTTACCGGGGAACGCCCAAAGTAACAGTGACACCGCCCATGCCATTCTGTGACGCCCTCAGAACCGCGCCCCGTCCATCGGACACAGCGTGGCTTTATTCTTTCCCCCACGTGGCCGGCCCTGTGTTCCTCAGGACCGCCTGGGGGTCAAGGAGTACCCCCAACGTCGGACTCCGAGGTCCCGGAGAGGAGCAGAGACCCTGGGTCTGAGCCGTCAGCCCGGGAGAAAGCAGCCTGGCTGCTGCGGGGCCCACAAGGGGCGTGTGTGGGGTGGAAGGGGCGTGTGTGGGGTCCAAGGGGCGTGTGTGGGGTCGAAGGGGCGTGTGTGGGGTGGAAGGGGCGTGTGTGGGGTGGAAGGGGCGTGTGTGGTGTCGAAGGGGCGTGTGTGGGGTCCAAGGGGCGTGTGTGGGGTGGAAGGGGCGTGTGTGGGGTGGAAGGGGCGTGTGTGGGGTCCAAGGGGCGTGTGTGGGGTGGAAGGGGCGTGTGTGGGGTCCAAGGGGCGTGTGTGGGGTGGAAGGGGCGTGTGTGGGGTGGAAGGGGCGTGTGTGGGGTGGAAGGGGCGTGTGTGGTGTCGAAGGGGCGTGTGTGGGGTGGAAGGGGCGTGTGTGGGGTGGAAGGGGCGTGTGTGGGGTGGAAGGGGCGTGTGTGGGGTCCAAGGGGCGTGTGTGGGGTGGAAGGGGCGTGTGTGGGGTGGAAGGGGCGTGTGTGGGGTGGAAGGGGCGTGTGTGGTGTCGAAGGGGCGTGTGTGGGGTCGAAGGGGCGTGTGTGGGGTCGAAGGGGCGTGTGTGGTGTCGAAGGGGCGTGTGTGGGGTGGAAGGGGCGTGTGTGGGGTGGAAGGGGCGTGTGTGGGGTCCAAGGGGCGTGTGTGGGGTGGAAGGGGCGTGTGTGGGGTGGAAGGGGCGTGTGTGGGGTGGAAGGGGCGTGTGTGGGGTGGAAGGGGCGTGTGTGGGGTGGAAGGGGGCGTGTGTGGGGTCCAAGGGGCGTGTGTGGGGTGGAAGGGGCGTGTGTGGGGTGGAAGGGGCGTGTGTGGGGTCCAAGGGGCGTGTGTGGGGTGGAAGGGGCGTGTGTGGGGTGGAAGGGGCGTGTGTGGGGTGGAAGGGGCGGTTAGGAACTTCCCCTCCGGCAATGCCCCCCCCCGTTCCCCGTGTCCTCCGCCGCGTCCCCACCCCGCGGTCGCAGAGCCTCGGCTGACACACCTGCTCACGGGGCGCTCACCCCCACGCTCGCCCGCGGCAGCGGCTCTCCACCGAGGACGATTGCTCTCCCAGTGGGGGCCGAGAGGCAAGGTCTGGAGACATTATTTTTTTCTTCCTCAAGTTGTGTTGCTGCTTTCCTTTTCATTTAGTTTGTTGTTGACACTATTACACATGTCCCCCAGGACCCCCTTTCTGTCCCGCCCGCCCCAGGCCTCCCGCCTGCTGTGGACTGTGTCCGTGGGTGATGCATATATGCATACATGTTCTCTGGTTCATCTCTCTCTGCCCCCCCCCCCCGCTCCTTCCCCTCCCCCCTCCTCCCCTCCCCCCCCCCCCCCCATCTGTCAGTCTGCTCCATGCATCCACACCTCTGGACCTATTTTGTTTTGTTTTGTTTTTAAACATCGGTCAGCTGCTTCCTGCACACCCCGCACTGGGGATGTGCCCACAACCAAGGTGCATGCCCTTGACCAGAATCGAACCCGGGACCCTTCGGTCCGCAGGCTCACGCTCTACCCACTGAGCCACACCAGCCAGGGCAAACAGAATGGACCTATTTTGTTTGTCAGGTTTTTTTCTGTTCTTTTTTAAAAAAATATATTCTATTGAATTATTGGAATATATTTTAATATTTTTAAAATATATTGAAATATATTTTATTTAAATATATATATTTTTTTTACAGAGAGAGGGAGAAGGATAGAGCGTTAGAAACATCGATCAGCTGCCTCCTGCACGCCCCCCACGGGGGATGTACCCGCAACCAAGACACATGCCTTTGACCAGAATCAAACCCGGGACCTTTCAGTCTGCAGGCCGACGCTCTATCCACTGAGCCACACTGGGTAGGGTGTTTGTCAGGTTTTTTTTTTTCCCTGTTCTCTAGATTCCACGTGTAAGTGAGACCTGTGACGTGTGTCTGTCTCTGACTGGCTTGTTTCACGTGTAGCAGACAGTGGAGGCCTGTTTGGCTGTCACGATGCGGGGAGGATGCCCTCCGCACCGAGTGGGCAGAGCTCAGAGAGGTGGCGGAACACCCACAGTGCACAGGCAGCCCCCGCAGAGTCATCGGCCCCCAGAGCCAAAAGCAACGAGGCTGCTGGGCCGCCTCAGTCCTGAGTCCTCTGTCTGCGGAGACAACCAGCTTTAAATGTCAGCCTGGGCCGGTGTGGCTCAGTGGATGGAGCGTCGTCGGCCTGCACATCAGAGGGTCCCGGGTTCGATTCCGGTCAAGGGCATGGACCTCGGTTGCAGGCTCCTCCCTGTCCCAGGCCCTTGTCAGGGCGCATGCAGGAGGCAACCAACCGATGTGTTTCTCTCACATCGATGTTTCTCTCTGTCTTTCCCTCTCTCTTCCACTCTCCCTAAAAATCAATGGGAGCCCTGACCGGTGTGGCTCAGTGGGTAGAGTGTCGGCCTGCGGACTGAAGGGTCCCGGGTTCGATTCTGGTCAAGGGCATGTACCTTGGTTGTGGGCACATCCCCAGTAGGAGGTGTGCAGGAGGCAGCTGATGGATGTTTCTAACTCTCTGTCCCTCTCCCTTCCTCTCTGTAAAAAAATAAAAAATATATATATATTTTTTTTTAAAAATCAATGGGAAAATATCCTCGGGTGAGGATTACAAAACAAAACAAAAGAAAACCAAAAAATGCCCCCTCTGCCCCCTAGTGCCCCCTAATGCTCAAAGGCGGGTGCTATGCTGTGGTCCCATTTCACAGACAGAAAAACCGAAGGGCAGAGAGGTCAAGCAATCGGCCCCAGGTCTCCCAGCTGGTAGTGGTTGTGCTGGGGTCTCCGCCTGGCTGATGTGCCCGCAGGTGGCAAAGGGTGCCCCCAGCCCCCCCCCCCCGGGTGGACACGGGAGCCCCCAGAAGTGTGAGCCGCCCCACTTACCCGGCTGAGGGGCCCGCCACTCCCCGCAGCCGCTGGAGGAAGGCCGGGTCCTCTGAGGGGCAGGCCTGTGTGACGGAGGGGCAAGCTGGTGTCCCCGCTCCGCGGTGAATCCCCACTTATCAGCTGCGGCAGGGAGAGCATCAGGGGTGTCCTGGCGTTGCCGACTCCGGGTGGGGTTGGCTCGGAGCCATCCATCTCTCGTCTTCTTTGGAATTCGTCCAAGGTCACCTCTGGGGACTTTTCTGTCCCACGGTGGCTCTAAGCTCTGAGAACAAGACTCTTTGTTAAAAATATGTTTTCATTCATTTCAGAGAAAGAGAGAGAGAGAACCATCAATGATGAGAGGGGCCCTGACCGGTGCGGCTCAGTGGATGGAGCGTCGGCCTGCGGACTGAAGGGTTCCGGGTTCGATTCCAGTCATGGGCATGTACCTTGGTTGCGGGCACATCCCCAGTGGGAGGTGTGCAGGAGGCAGCTGATGGATGTTTCTCTCTCATCGATGTTTCTGACTCTCTCTCCCTCTCCCTTCCTCTCTGTAAAAATCAATAAAATGTTTGTTTTTTTTTAAATGATGAGAGGGAATCATTGGTTGGCCGCCTCCTGCACGCCCCACACTTGGAATCGAGCCCACAACCCGGGCATATGCCCTTGACCGGAATCGAACCCTGACCTCCTGGTTCATAGGTCAACTCTCATCCACTGAGCCATGCCGACGGGGCAGGAGAACAAGACTCTTTGCTTGTCAGGGTGTCAGCTGTGACACCTGATCACAACCTTTCTAGAACGTTCTTTAGAAATACCAAATGTTTCCAACATCAAAAGCCACAACAGCCCATGTCACTGAAGATTTAAAAAAACAATTTATTGGTTTGAGAGAGAGAAATACCAATTTGTTGTTCTACTTATTTTTTTAATTATTATTTTTTAAATATTATTTTTATTGATTTCAGAGAGGAAGGGAGAGGGGGAGAGAGAGAGAAACATCCATGATGAGAGAGAATCATGGACTGGCTGCCTCCTGCACGCCCCACACTGGGGGTTGAGCCCGCAACCTGGGCATGTGCCCTGGACCAGAATTGAACCCGGGACCCTTTAGTCCGCAGGCCGACGCTCTATCCACTGAGCCACACCAGCTAGGGCCTGGCTATCTTTTTATAGGCGTGTCCATTTGTACATGTTCTTCCGCGAAATGCCTTTACATTAAAAAAAAAAGTAGGACTATTTTATTTTTCCTGATTGATCTGTGAGAATTTTTAAGATATATTATGGGTAGTGATCTTTTTTATAATCCTCCCTCCCTCCCCCGGAACTGTCAACTTAAACATTTTTCTGTAGAATACATATTTTTTAGGGCTACGCATTTTCTTTAGAGAGGGAGGAAGGGAGAGAGAGACAGAGAGAGAAAAAGAGGAAGAAACATTGGTGTGGAAGAGGCACACTGATTGGTTGCCTCTTGCATGTGCCCCGCCCCCCCCCGCCCCGTCCCAGAGCTGGGGTCGAACCTGCAACCCAGGTCCATGCCCTGGACCGGGACTGGAACCTGAGACCCTTGGGTGGTAGGGCAGATGCTCTAACCACTTGGCAACACCCGCCTAGGCCATAAATCTATGTATTTTTGAAGATGGAGTTGGAAATTCTTGGTCCATGATTGCATGTGGGTCGTGGAAGAAATAATAGTAACATAATACATGGCAATACATAGCATCGTAACAATATGGTCATAGCTACACCATGCATGACAGTTCCTAGCATGAGAACACAGTAACACAATATGATACTACTAGAGGCCCAGTGCATGAAATTCGTGCACTGGCGGGCGGGGGCGGGGGTGTCCCTCAGCCCGGCCTGCACCCTCTCCAATCTGGGACATCCCTCTCACAATCCGGGACTGCTGGCTCCCAACTGCTCGCCTGCCTGTCTGCCTGATCACCCCCTAACCACTACCCTGCCAGCCTGATCGACACCTAACTGCTCCCCTGCTGGCCCAATGGCACCCAACTGCCCTTCCCTGCCGACCCAATCGCCCCCAACTGCCCTTCCCTGCCCTCCCCTGCCAGCCCGATCGCCTCCAACTGCCCTTCCCTGCAAGCCTGGTCCTCCCCAACTGCCCTCCCCTGCAGGCCTGGTCGCCCCTAACTGCCCTTCCCTGCCAGCCCGATCGACCCCAACTGCCCTCCCCTGCCGGCCCGATTGACCCCAACTGTCTTTCCCTGCCTGCCCAATCACCCCCAACTGCCCTCCCCTGCAGGCCTCATCCTCCCCAACTGCCCTCCCCTCCTGGCACAGTCACCCCCAACTGCCCTCCCTTGTAGGCCTGATCACCCACAACTACCCTCCCCTGCCGGCCATCTTTGACCACATTGGGGCGGCCATTTTGTGCGAGGGTGTGAGGGTCAATTTGCGTATTACCTCTTTATTATACAGGGTAACATAATTGTAATATAATGCCTAATAACAAACATGCTGACTCTATGTCATGCACACACATGGTATATATGATTACATACACATGTGATCATACACATATATGATTATATATACACACAGACACACCTTGGTCCTCATAGTCACCCTATCTGGTAGCTCCTAATATAGTCCCATTTTACAGATGAGGAAACTGAGGCAGAGAGAAATTTCATCCAAAGCCACACACAGAGTGAGTACGTGGGGCAGCCAGGATTTGAACTTGGCCACGTGACCCCATCCTTGAACCACTGTGCGTCCGTCCGTGTTGGGGCGAGTTCTAGGCTCCGGACCTGCGCACCGGGGTGAACAGTGATGTCGTGTACTGAGCTGGGGAAACTGTGGGGCGAGCAGATCCGTGCACCTGAAGTCAAGGTTCTACTTGGCTGTGGTCATTGTGAGATGGCTGTTAGAAACTTGAGTGGAGCCCTGACCGGTGTGGCTCAGTGGATAGAGCGTCGGCCTGCGGACTGAAGGGTCCCGGGTTCGATTCCGGTCAAGGGCATGGACCTTGGTTGCGGGCACATCCCCAGTGGGGGGCGTGCAGGAGGCAGCTGATGGGTGTTTCTCTCTCCTCGATGTTTCTAATCTCTCTCCCTCTCCCTTCCTCTCTGTAAAAAAAAATAAAATACTTTTTTTTTAAAAAAATAAAAGGAACTTGAGTGGAGAAGGGATGCCTGGGGCGGCGGGTGGGGATGGGCAGGTCCCGGCTAGGGGATAGATTTGGGGGCATCGATGGCATAGCAATGTCCATGAAAGCCACGGGGCTGGGCATTTCGGCTCAGGCAATCGTGGCTCTTAGAGGGAACATACCCTCACCCTGGCTACTGGGCTGACTACAAAGTTTAGTGTCTCCAGAGAGACGGGGTCCCTCATGAAGGCCCCAGAAACGCAACCAGTGCCAACTTCTCATTAACTTGAAGTTCCTGGCAGCTCCCCACAGACCAGAACTCTGCCGACACGCTCCGTGCCCAGGAGAGGTCCCCGCCGGGCGAGGGGGGCCGAGGTCAGCAGCAGGGCAGCCAGGTGGGACCAGAGTAATTGGCCTCCACTCACCCCCAGGAGCCAGCCACCGGGGACCGGGGCTCTGAGCTCATTAGGAACGGGCGGCCCGGACCTCCTGGGAGTCTCGAAGGAAACTTTTGGACTTGCCGAGCTCATTAGGAAGGAAGCTGAGGATCCGGCAGGTGCCTGGCTCCCATGGGCGTCGTTGGTCGAGAGGCCACAGGCCAGGGTGGCGAGGGAGGAAGAGGTTTTTCGGCTGGAGCCAGAGTGGCTCTGCTGAGCCGGGTGCATTTCAGTTCCACGAGAGGTGGTTTCCTCTTAGGTTTTGTTTTGATGCGTTTTTCTTGATTTCAGAGCCGGAAATGAGGGGCAGAGAGAGAGAGGAATGGAAACATCCACGCTGAGAGAGAATCAGGGACCGGCGGCCTCCTCCTCCTGCACGCCCCCTGGCAGGTGCCCTGACCGGGAATGGAGCCACGCCCTCCTGGTTCCTCGGTCAAAGCTCGACCGCTGAGCCACGCTGGCCGGGCTGATTTCCTTTGAAAAACAGACATGGGGGCAAGGACAGGGCTTTGTCCAGTTCCTTCTGTGTTGTTTTTTTTTTAATCTATTATTATTTTTTAATTATCAACATTCTTTTTTAAAAATATATATATATATCTTTTTATTGATTTCAGAGAGGAAGGGGGAGAGAGAGAGAGAAACATCAATGATGAGAGAGAATCACTGATCGGCTGCCTCCTGTACGCCCCCCACTGGGGATCAAGCCCGCAACCCAGGCATGTGCCCTTGGCTGGAATCGAACCCGGGACCCTTCATTCCACAGGCCGACACTCTATCCACTGAGCCAAACCGGCTAGGGCAGTGGTCGGCAAACTCATTAGTCAACAGAGCCAAATATCAACAGTACAATTATTGAAATTTCTTTGGAGAGCCAAAATTTTAAACCTAAACTTCTTCTAATGCCACTTCTTCAAAACAGACTCCCCCAGGCCGTGGTATTTTGTGGAAGAGCCACACTCAAGGGGCCGAAGAGCCCCATGTGGCTTGCGAGCCACCGTTTGCCGACCACGGGGCTATGTCAAAAATATATTTTTTATTGATTTCAGAGAGGAAGGGAGAGGAAGAGAGAGATAGAAACATCCATGATGAGAGAGAATCACGGATCGGCTGCCTCCTGCACGCCCCACACCGGGGATGGAGCCTGCCACCCGGACATAGGTCGACGCTCAACCACTGAGCCATGCCATGCCGGATGGGCTAAAATTCTCTTTTTCAAAAAAAATGTTTATTGATTGATTTGAGAGAGAGAGAGCCAGCCAGACAGACAGACAGACATCGGTTGGTTGTTCCACGTATGTACGCATTCATTGCTTGCTTCTTGTATGTGCCCTGACCAAGGATCGAACCTGCAACCTTGGCGTGTTGGGGCACAACACCCTAACCCGCTGAGCTACCCAGCCAGGGGCCCAAAGCTGATCTTCTCCATGTCTTCACTCGAATACGTTTGGAGTATGTTTCGTTGTCACACTTGCAAAAGACCGGTGTTCGTGGCCTTTAGTGGGTAGAAAGGCAGCGATGCTGCTCACTCTCCCACAATGCACAGGGCGGCCCCTCCCCCACAGCAAGGAACGGTCCATCCCCCACGTCACGCATTGCAGAAGTCCTGACTCCCTGGTCTATGACGACCTCACCCCACCGGAGCGTAAGATCCGGAGGCCTCTGTAGGCTGGCTCACTGCCACCTCTCCGGCAGGTAGCACCTTGCGGGACATGGTAGATGCTCCGTTAACACATACTGGTGGGCACCGGCCAGTGTGGCTCAGTGGATAGACTGTCAGCCTGTGGACTGAAGGGTCCCAGGTTCAATTCCCGTCAAGGGCACGTACCTCCGTTGCAGGCTCCTCCCAGGCCCGGGCCCTGGTCAGGGCGGGTGCAGGAGGCAACCCATTCATGTGTTTCTCTCACATGGATGTTTCTCTCTTGTCTTTCCCTCTCTCTTCCACTCGCTCTAAAAATCAATGGGGCCCTAACTGGTGTGGCTCAGTAGATAGAGCGACGGCCTGCGGACTGAAGGGTCCCGGGTTCAATTCCGGTCAAGGGCATGTACCTTGGTGGCGGGCACATCCCCAGTAGGAGGTGTGCAGGAGGCAGCTGATCAATGTTTCTCTCTCATCGATGTTTCTAACTCTCTATCCCTCTCCCTTCCTCTCTGTAAAAAAAAAAAAAAATCAATAAAGATATATATATATTTTAAAAAGAACATTTGTTATCCAACAAATGGCCAACAGAGGGGCCGTCTACAAAATCCCTGAGGAGAATCACTTTGCAGGGGAGACACCGGAAAACATAACCCACTCAAGGTCCTGTCAACCGTCGTAGGTCACGTAGCCCGTGCGTCCCGTTGGCTGAGAGGGCCCTTGGCCCCTGTGGCCTCCCTCCCGAATCCCATAGCCCCGTTCTCATCTCGAAACCGTCCAATTCCCACGAAGGGCCTCTGGGCGATACACCCGAACTGTCTCCTCCAAACCATCAGCACATCCTGGCCGGGAGGCCCGGCTGGTGGGAGCATCATCCCCTGCACCAAAAGGGTTCTGGGTTCGATTCCCGGTCAGGGCACATGCCTAGGTTTCGGGTTCAAGCCCCTGTTAGGGCAAGTTCCAGAGGCAACTGGTCAATGTTCTCTCTCTCTCAATCAATAAAAACATATCCTCGGTGAGGATCCTATCTAATAAAAGAGTAATATGCAGATTGACCATCACTCCAACACACAAGATGGCCACCCCCATGTGGTCAAAGATGGCTGCCCCCATGTGGACACAAGATGGCCACCACAAGATGGCCGGGAGGGGAGGGCAGTTGGGGGCAACCAGAGGGCAGTTAGGGGTGACCAGGCCGGCAGGGGAGGGCAGTTGGGAGAGACCAGGCCAGCAGGGGAGGACAGTTAGGGGTGACCAGGCCTGCAGGGGAGGGCAGTTAGGGGTGACCAGGCCTGCAGGGGAGGGCAGTTAGGCATCAATCAGGCTGGCAGGGGAGTGGTTAGGGGGTGATCAGACTGGCAGATACAAGCAGTTAGGGGCAATCAGGCAGGCAGGCAGGCAGGTGAGCGGTTGGGAGCCAGTAGTCCTGGATTGTGAGAGGGATGTCCACAGGGATCGGGCCTCAACGGGCAGCCGGACATCCCTCGAGGGGTCCCTGATTGGAGAGGGTGTGCAGGCTGGGCTGAGGGACCCGCCCCCCGTGCATGAATTTCGTGCACCGGGCCTCTAGTCACAAATAAAAAAGTCAAGGTGACCCAAATCGAAGGAAGTCTGAGAGACCGTCAGAGCCCCTGAGAACCTAAATGTGACGTGGCATCCTGGAGAGACTCCAGGAACAGAAAAGGAGCATTAGGCAAAAACGTAGCAAATTCACCCCGGTGGTGCCGCTCAGCGGTTAGGGCGTTGGCCCAACCACCAAAGGGTGGAGGGTTAGATTCCCAGTCAAGGGCATGTACCTGGGTTGTAGGTTCGATGCCCAGTCCCGGGCGGGGCACTTCTGGGAGGATCAAGGTGTCTCTCTCATACAGGTATTTCTCTCTTCCTCCCTCTGCTCCCTTTCTCCTTCCCACTCGCTCTAAACACCAATGGAGCCCGGCTGGCGTGGCTCCGTGGTTGAGCATCAACCTCTGAACGAGGTTGTGGTTGATTCCTGGTCAGACCACGGGCCAGGGTTGCGGGCTTGATCCCCACTGAGAGGCGTGCAGGAGGCAGCCCATCCATGATTCTCTTCCATCATTGCTATTTCTCTCTCTCTCCCCCTCTCCCTTCCTCTCTGACATCAATGAAAATATCTTTAGAACACTATTTAATGATGCAAGATCACACAGCTACTTGCTACCCTCTAAAATAAAAACATTTTTTTAAAGAAAAAAACCAATGGAGCCCTAACCGGTGTGGCTCAGTGGATAGAGCGTGGGCCTGCGGGCTGAAGGGTCCCAGGTTCGATTCCGGTCGAGGGCATGTACCTTGGTTGCGGGCACATCCCCAGTAGGAGGTGTTCAGGAGGCAGCTCATCGATGTTTCTCTCTCAATGATGTTTCTAACTCTCTCTCCCTCTCCCTTCCTCTCTGTACACAAATCAATAAAATATATCTTTAAAAAATTAAAAACCAATGGAAAAACATCCTTGAGTAAGGGATTAACAAAACAGCAAAAAGCCTAAGAAATGCAAATCAAGTGTGGCCTTTAGTTCATTTTGTTTGTCAACTCTCCTGGGCCGTGGAACGCCCCGATATCTAGTTCAACGTCATTTCTGAGTGTATTTGTAGGGGTGTTTCCCGGAGAGATTAACCTTTGAATTGGTGGATCCAGTCAACCACTGGCCCCGCCCCCCCCCCATGTATGTGGGCGTCAGCCAGTACACTGTCAGTGTTCAAGTTCCCCAGCTGTAGGTTTGTTTGCTTGAATGAGTGTCCTAATAAGACCCAGGCATTGCATCTGGTAGGTCTGCCTCTTCCGTGTCTCTTATCATTGTCTCACTTTTATTTTAAAGTGATTTTTATCACCCAGCCCCGACCCCTCGCATTTTCCAACCATCACCTTGTTCTCTGTGTCTCTGAGTCTGTCTTTGTTTTGCTTGTTCATTGGTTTTGCTTTTATTTTTTTAAATATATTTTTATTGATTTCAGAGAGGAAGGGAGAGGGAGAAACACCAATGATGAGGAGAATCACTGACCCGCTGCCTCCTGCACGCCCCCTACTGGGGATTGAGCCTGCAACCCAGGCATGTGCCCATGGCTAGAATCGAACCCGGGACCCTTCAGTCCGCAGTCCGATGCTCTATCCACGGAGCCACACTGGCCAGGGTGGCTGGTCACTTCTTTCTGGCCCTCGGGGAAGGGGGTCCCGAAAGGGGACATTTGAATGGAGACCTAGCGAATGCGACAGGCCCAGCAAACTAATAACTAGGGGCACGGGGTTGTGCAAAGGCCCTGAGCAAGGACATGGTGGGTGTTGCGGGGGGGGAAGGGGGGTGCAGGATCTTTCGGGGAGGACTCAGCGCGCAAGATAAAAAAGGGAGAGTGATGGAGAGGCAGCCACACACCAGTCCACGCAGGACCTTGTCAGAGGGAAACGGCGATAGGAACAGCACGGGAAAAGCATTTCCAGGGGAGGGAACAGCCAGTGCAAAGGCCCTGGGCAGGACAAGCCCTGTGGACGCAGCTCCGGGAGAGATGAGGTCACAGAGCGGGGCGGGGCGGGGCGAGGCAGGGCCGGGCCTTAGTGAGGCCTCTAGGTTCATGCCAGGTTCCGGGGGGCATTCAAGGAGGCCCTCCCTGCGCTGGGGAACAGGGAGTCCAGGCTCCCTTCTCCTGTTCTTCCTTCTTTCCTCCCTCCCCAGGCCCCTCCGCCCTGGGCGCGTCCCCTGCACCCGTGAGTCCACGCCGCATCGCAGGCCCCGGGCATCCCTGGGCAACCTCATCCCCCACCCCCACCCCACCCCCCTCAGGCCTGTGCTGGGCCAATCAGAACTGGGCGCGCGACTTCCCGCCACCTTCCTGCTGGGCAACGTGCTCATCCTGCTGCTTCCCACGCTGGGCCCCGCCCTGCTCACGCCCCTGCGGCCCTGCGTGCGCCCCTGTGCGTCTTGCGTGCGTCCCTGTGCGTCTTCTTGCGCCCCTGTGCATCTTCTTGCGCCCCTGTGCGTCTTGCGTGCGTCCCTGTGCGTCTTCTTGCGCCCCTGTGCGTCTTCTTGCGCCCGCGGGCTCTGCTGGGGATGCGGCTCTCGCTGGGCGCCTGCTGCACACGCTGCCTTGGCCCAGGCACAGCGTGTCCCCCACGGACTGCGCACTGCAGGAGCCCCGGGCAGTGTCCTGCGTCCCCCCACCTCATGCTTCCTCCTCAAGGGCGTGGCCTGGGACTGCCACGTGGCCATCCCCTGGGCCCTTCTCTGTGGCGTCGTATTGAGTGCGCCACCTGCTGGCCGCCACCTGCTGGCCGCCACCTGCTGCCGCCTGGCTTCTCAGCATCACTGGCTTTACCGTCTGGCCCGCTGCATCCGCAACTTCTGTGACATCTCGCCTCTGCTGGGCCTGGGGTGTGTAACTCCAGGGTCTTCGAGGCCCACGTATTGGCGGCCACAGTTCCCATCATGCTTGCCCCCTTCTGTCCCCTGTCCACGTCCTTCGCCAAAGTTCTGGCCCCGCCCCGCAGATACCATGGGCCGCCGGGCACCAGGAGGCCCTGTCCACAGGGCCTCCCACCTGGTTGTGGTTATTTGCGACCCAAGGCCAGCGATTCCCGGAGAGCAAGCAAGTGGTGTCCCTCTTCTACACCCGGGGGACCCTCCCCCACCTTGACAAGCTCATCTACAGCCTTGGGAACGAGGAGATGAAGGCCGCGCTCCACCGAGTGTGGTACGGAGGCAAGGTGGGTGGGTGGGGTGGACCCCACACATGACCTCCTCAGGCCCATTTTTCAGAGTCAGGAATTGTTGGTATCTGTTTTCACCCAGGATCTATGTGCAAACATGGGGTGTGGCACTCTGATTCCATACACACACACACACACACACACACACACACACACACACACGGAACCATAATTTTTCCTCTTTCAGTCCTGGTGGACTTGAGTCCACCTTTCTGTTCTGGCACTCAGTCCTCAATCCCAATTATTTGGTAGTGGTAGACACATGAGTCTGATTTGGGTCAACTACAAGTGTATCAGTCAGCAAGAATGCCGTGTAACAAACCCTCCTAAAACAATAGAGCGTGCTAAAATATGTCCTTGACTCTCACCAATTATTCCTAGCAGATTAAAAACGGGACACAGCCCTGGCTGGTTTGGCTCAGTGGATAGAGCATTGGCCTGTGGACTCAAGGGTCCCAGGTTCGAGTCCGGTCAAGGGCACATGCCTAGGTTGCGGGCTCAGTCCCTGGTGCAGGAGGCAGCTGATCAATGATTCCCTTTCATCATTGATGTTTCTCTCTCGCTCTTCCTCTCTGAAATCAATAAAAATATATTTTTAAAAAGTAATATAAATAAAAATAAATAAAAACGGGACACAATGCAGATATCCATCGACTGATGAATGGGTAAGCAGATCATGGCACATCCACAAAATGGAATAGTATGCAACCATAACAGTGAAGTACTGACACCCACTACAACACGCACAGAGCTTGAAAACATTGCGTTAAGTGAAAGAAGCCACACGAAACACCCAGTGAGATATGATTCCATTTATGTGAAATGTCTGACACGGGAAGATCCACAGGGACAGAAAGATTCGTGGGTTCTTAGGGCCAGGGGACAGGGACCAGGGGCTGGTAGTGCCGTCTGATGTGTACCGGTTTCTTCTGGGCGATGAAATGTGGAGTTAGATAGTGGTGATGCTCGCACAACTTTGTGAATATCCAAAAACGCCCCAGAATTGTACCTGTTTATTTTTAATCTTAATTTTTATATTTTAAAAATCCTCACCTAAGGATATTTTTTCCGTTGATTTTCAGAGAGAGTGGAAAGGAGGAGTGGAGGGATTAGGAGGAAGAGAGAGAGAGAGAGAGAAACAGAGAGAGAGAGAGAGAAATAGAAATCTGTTCCCTCCTGCTCTCACCCCAACGTGGGCCAGAGATCGAACCTGCAGCTCAGGTACATGCCCTTGACTGGGAATCTAACCTGTAACCCTGCGATACTTGGGCCAACATGCTAACCACTGACCAACACCACGCAGGGCCAGAATTGTACATTTTTAAAGAGTAAAATCTCTAGTCTGAAGATTATCCTATACAGTAAAAACCTAGGTGGTGTCACGACCTTGCATGAAGTCATCACAAGATGGCCACCACAAGATAGCCACCACAATATGGCTACCACAAGATGGCCAGCAGGGGAGGGCAGTTGTGGGCGATCAGGTCAGCATGGGAGGGCATTTGTGGGTGACCAGGTCAGTAGGGGAGGGCAGTTGGGGGCAACCAGGCCTGCAGGGGAGGGCAGTTGGATGTGACCAGGCCAGCAGGGGAGGGTAACTGGGGGGGACCAGGCCTGCAGGGGACAGCAGTTGGGGGTGATTGGGCCAGCAGGGGAAGGCACTTGGGGACAATTGGGCTGGCAGAGGAGCAGTTAGGCGTCAATCAGGCTGGCAGGCAGACGTGGTTAGGGGCAGTCAGGCCGGCAGGCAGGCGAGCAGTTAGAAGCCAGCGGTCCTGGATTGTGAGAGGGATGTCCGACTGCCAGTTTAGGGCCTAAACCAGCAGTCCTCCAAGGGGTCCCATGTTGGAGAGGGTGCAGGCTGGGCTGAGGGACACCACCCCCCATGCACGAATTTCGTCCACCGGACCTCTAGTCTATATATATAAAAGGCTAAGTGTCCATCCATCTGACCGGTTGCTATGACGCACACTGACCACCAGGGGGCAGACGCTCAGCGCAGGAGCTGCCATGACACACACTGGCCATTTAAAAATAAATGGCACCATGGACCTAGCTCTGAAAAACCAACACTCTGCTTCCCCAAGTGGGACACAGGCCCTGCCACCACCCCGGAGCGACACCCCACCAAATCACAGCCGACACTGCTGAGACCGATGTCGCAAAATGCAGCCCACAGGCCAGCTCAGCTCAGAAACAGTCTCTGTGGGTGCCAGGTAATGGCGTCAAGTAGCAACGCCTGGCTTCCTCTCCCTAGTGACTAGCTTCCTTGGAGCTTCTTCAGCCCAGGAACCCGACTTGTTTTTATAGCCAGGTGCACACATTTTACACTTGAACCAAATGTCGGTGAAGCCTTTTCCCATGCCTCATCCCAATTGATCCTCACAGAAGTCCTGGAGTAGGTAGATAGGAGACTCGGTAGAATCCTATTTTCTTTTCATTAGCAAGATGTGAATGGCGATATTAAAATATTTCTTCCAGTTAATTTCCTTTCAAGGGGCACAAATCCGATCACCGGGACACTAGTATCTCAATAAAAATAAAAAGTATTAATACACTGAGGTCTCCCCCATGCCCAGGCCAGGTGGTCAGCCTCGGGGCCAGCCTAGGGTTCTGTGGAAAGCCGCCTGGACCTCCTTGTTCCGCAGGCAGTAGATGACAGGGTTGCACATGGGCGTGACCACCGTGTAGACGACAGACAGCACCTTGTTGAGATCCGTGGCTTTGATGCGGCTGGGACGGGCATAGATGAAGAGAGTGGCCAAGTAGAAGATCCCCACCACCACCAGGTGGGAGGCACAGGTGGAGAAGGCTTTGCGGCGGGCGGTGGCGGATGGCATTCGGAGCACCGCCCTACCAATGGCCGCATAGGAGGCGCTGGCCACCAGGAGGGAGCCCCAGAGGATGACAATGGCGGAGATGAAGTCCACCAGCTCGGTCAGGGCCACGTGGGTGCAGGACAGGTTGAGCAGAGGGGAGACATCACAGAAGAAGTGGTTGAGGACGTTGGGGCCGCAGTAGGACAGGCTGGCGATGCAGGAGGTCTTGACCACCGAGACCAGCAGCCCGCCCAGCCAGGAGGCCGTGGCCAAGCCCAGGCAGACCTGGGGCCTCATGAGCAGCGGGTAATGCAGCGGGTGGCAGATGGCCACGTAGCGGTCATAGGCCATGGAGGCCAGGAGGGTGCACTCGGTGCAGATGAGGGTGATGAAGAGGAAGAGTTGGGTCATGCAGGCCGTGAAGGGCACGTGGCAGGGTCCGCCCCGCAGCCCCGCCAGCAGGCTGGGCGTGATCACGGACACGTAGCACATCTCCAGGCAGCTCAGGTGGCCCAGGAAGAAGTACATGGGCTTGTGGAGCTCCCCGTGAGCGCAGACGAGGTAGACGATCAGTGTGTTCTCCAGGAGGGTGGCCAGGTACAGGGTCAGAAAGACGGCAAACAGGACATTCCTTACATCTGGCCTCGTGGACAAACCCAGCAAGACAAACTCCGGTACTCGGGTCAGGTTGCCCAGCTCTGGGGGCCTCTCCATCTGAGAAATAAATACACCCATAAGCCATAGCTGGTGTGTTTCAGTGGTTAGAGCATCAGCCCTCACACCAAAGGGTCAATTCCTGATCAAGAGCATGCACCTGGGTTGCGGGTTCGACACTAAGCCCTGGTCTGGGCACCTGAGGGAGACTACCGATCGATGAGTGTCTCTCATATCGATGTTTCTCTCTCTCTCTCTCTCTCTCTCTCTCTCTCTCTCTCTCTCTCTCTCTCCTCAGTCCCTTCCACTCTCTCTAAAAATCAATGGAGAAAATATCCTCGGGTGAGGATTAACCAAAAAAATACCATAAAATATGTTGTAAATCTACCTCTCTACACCTATCATCACCCTAGACCCAGGCATTTTCTCACCTGAGTCAGTGAAATAATTGTATCTGATTTCTCTGCTCCCATCCTCGCCCTCCGCAGTCCTGATCCATGTAGCAGTCAGTGGGATCTTTCAAAACAGTATATCATATAGGGCCAGTCTCCTGCTTAAAATGGACAGATTTCCATTATTTTTAGAACTACAGGCCTGGTGCACAAAATCCGTGCACTGGGGGGGTGGTCTCCTCAGCCCAGCCTGCACCCTCTCCAATCTGGGACCCCTTGGGGGATGTCTGACTTCTGGTTTAGGCCCGATCCCTAAACCAGCAGTTGGACATCCCTCTCGCAATCCAGGACTGCTGGCTCCTAACTGCTCACCTGCCTGCCTGCCTGATTGCCCCTAACTACTTCTGCCTGCCAGCTTGATCACCCCCGAACCACTCCCCTGCCAGCCCGATCACCCCCAACTGCCCTCCCCTACCAGCCTTATGGCCCCCAACTGCCCTCCTCTGCTGGCCTGGTTGCCCCTAAATAGCCTCCCCTGCCGGCCATCTTGTGGTGGCCATCTTGTGACCACATGGGGGCAGCCATCTTATGTGAGGGTGTGATGGTCAATTTGCATATTACCTCTTTGTTATATAGGATGAACCTCGTGTTCCTTATCATGGCTTTCAAGCCTCTGCTTTCCGGATCTCTGCCTCTTCCTCCAGGTTTAATGCATGTCACGGGCCCTGCTCTCCTAACCATGGTCACCCTTTCACTTTCCCAAATGCCCCGAAGTACTTCAGGCCTAAAGGAATTCCCCCATGGCCCTGGCCCGGTGACTTGGTGGTTAGTCTGATGCCCCCATGCAACAAAAGGTTATGGGTTCGGTTCCTAGTCAGGGCACATACCTAGGTTGCAGGCTTGATCCTCGGTTGGGGTGTGGATAGGAGGCAATGGATTGATGTTTCTCTCTCTATCTCTATCTCTCTCTTCTGTCCTTTCTTTCTCTAAAATAAAAATCAATAAAAACATAATTCTACACTGAACTTTGGTGGTTCTCCTGTGTATCCTGAAGTAGAGAAAAATCCTTATTTCCCTATTCCAGGGTTTCCCCACTGACTTGGTGTCATTTACTGAAATTTACCACATCCATTAGCAACAAAAGTGAGCTGTGGGTGATTTTCTAGAAAAAGAAAAAGAAAAGGAAAGTTCATTCCTGATTTCTTCTACACAGGACTGTGTCCTACCAACCCCCCAACGTTCATTATAAAGATAGAGATAACCTGTATTGCATATATCTATGTTTCAGGTGGGTCCTTTCAATAAAACATTTTATACATTTTCAATACCCTGCAACCTAGGCACCATTTTCTTGATTCTTAAAAACAAGACAAACAACAAAACCACCAAGATTTCCGGAGGCTGCAAGTGCGAAGTGAGAGCCCTGGGTTTTACACGCAAGAGATTGCGTTATTTAGAAACCATGCCTTTGGTCTGTGTGAGAAAAGATTGAGTGAAGCCCTGAGGTTAATAGCATTTTTTAAAAAAAGTATTGTTCACGGTATTACAGATGTGGCGTGTATCCCGCTGATTTGACCCCCTCCACTTAACCCCCAGACAACACAGGCCTTCCCCATACTATAGTCTGTGTCCATGGGCTATGTCTATCTATACGAATAAAAGGGTAATATGCTAATTAGACCAGACGTCCTTCCGGACAAAGCCACGGTGGTGGGGGCCAAGGCAGAGGCAGTTAGGGGCGATCAGACAGGCAGGCAGGCAGGCGAGCGGATAGGAGCCAGCGGCCCCGGGTTGTGAAAAGGATGTCCCGGATTGGAGAGGGTGAAGGCTGGGCTGAGGGACCCCATCCCACCTCCCGTGCATGAATTTCGTGCACCGGGCCTCTACTATGCATATAAGTTCTTTGGTTAATCTTTTCCCATCCCCTCCACCCCATCTCCTCTGAGATCTGTCTGTCTGTTCTATGCATCCATGTAGCTGGACCTATTTTATTCGTAGGTTTATTGTGTTCATGAAATTCCACACATGAATGGGATTCTGCGATGTTTGTCCCTGCCTAAATGGCTAATGTCGCTTAGCATGTTCAATTCCTTCCCAGTCAGCCCTATGGCATTTGGGAGCTGTCCGCGGTGCTGAAACGATCCCCTTACCGCTGACCGGGGCCCCTTCCCACCCAGAGGCCGCTGTCCGCGGTGCTGAACGCGCCTGCAGCCCAGCAGCGTGAGCACCTGCTGCCTCAGCTCCCCTGGGCTCCCAGGGACAACGCCTCCCCTGCCCTCTTCCCTGGGCGCTTCCCTCCCCTCATCGGACTTTGCTCTTCCGCGACCCACGTCCTCTCTGGTTCAGCTTCTGTTCCTAAGTCCTCTCTCTTGCCCCTGGGCCAGACTCAACCGCGCGGTGAGGTCTCTCAGCCAGTCAGCTTCGGGGCCAGAGAGGTGGTTATGGCTTCTCTTGAGTCAGAAGCAATCCGTTTCATTCCAAAGGCGACACTGGATTTTTTTTAGCCGAGAGTCAGGGCGCACAGCCGCTGTTTGGGGTGCTGTTGTTTTTTTCATCCCATAGACATTTCTCGAGCTTGAACAATGAGCACGAATTTGGACAAGATATTGGGGGGGGGTCTATCTAATGCTCTTTATTGTTGAAAGTATTGCATATGTTTCCCATTTTCTCCCTTTTTACACCCCTCCCCCAACCTCCAACCCACCTCCAGTCTTCCCCATACTATTGTCTGTGTCCATGGGCTATGCATATATGCAAATATTTTCTGTGGTTAATCTCTTCCCGCCCCCCCCCCCTCCCTCTGGTGTCTCTTATTCTGTCCCAGGCTTCCATACCTCTGGACCTATTTTGTTCCTCGGTTTATTTTGTCCATTAGATTCCACCTGTAAGTGAGATCCTGTGGTATTTGTCGTGCTCTGACTGGGTCATTTCACTTATCTGATGCTTTCTTAGTAGCTGAACTTGGACATGTTACGCTCAATGGCCTTTTCTGAGAAAAAAAAAAGGTGGCTGTAACTATCTTTATCTAAAATCCTGTGGTTTCTCCACTGGTTTTTTTTTCTCATGTGCATATTATTAAAATGGGATGTATTGGGGTGACACTGGTTAGCAGAATCATTATACAGGTTGCAGGTGCAAAATTCTACAACACATCATATGTACAATGTATTGTGTGTTCCCCACCCCAAGTCACGTCTCCATCCATCACCATTTACCTCAATTCCCTCCTCCACTTCGCCCCATTTCCCATTCCCCCAGCAATCACCACACTGTTGTCTGTGCCCATGAGTTCTTCCTCTCATTTTTTTTTTTTGCTCAATCCCTCCACACCCCCATCCCCACCCCCAGCTGCTGTCAGCCCGCTCTCTGTCTATGAGTCTGGCTTCATTTTGCGTTGTTAGCTCGTTTTGTTCATCAGATTCCACAGGGGAGTGAAATCACATGGTACTCGTCTTTCTCTGGCTGGCTTACGTCACTTAGCATGCTGCTCTCCAGGCCCACCCAGGTCCACTATTGGACACAGGATCTGTCACCAAACAGCTGTGATAACGTGGACCAGTTACGCATAGGATTTGTTTCCATAGTTACAAACTGGAGATGCTTTGATGACTGATAGTGCTGTCATATACCACCTTCACGGCCCATGATAAATAACCAATATCAGCTATTGTTATTAAGTAGCGTGCCATACACACCTAGGTATCATCTTTAGGATATGTACATTATATCCTTTGTTGTTATTTCTCACCCAAATATTTCTTCCATTGCTTTTTTTAAGAGAGAAGAGGAGGAAGAGACAGGGAAGGAAGGGAGAGACAGACAGAGACAGAGATCAATGTAAGAGAGAGAGACACATGGATTGCTTACCTCCCACATGCACCCCAACCAGAACTGAAGATCAAACCTGCAACCTAACTTCACTGGGAATCAAAGCCTCGACCCTTCAGGGCATGGGCTCATGCTCCAAGCAACACCAGCTAGGACTATGATATGTACATTATTTCATTAATCCAGGTTGTAGCCATCCTGTGAGTGCACTATTATCCCATGCTTTTTTTTTTCCAGAAGAGGAATGAAAGTTCTGAGAGGTGAGGAAACTTGACTAAGGCCACACAGGTGGAGGCAAATCCGCCCACCACACACGGAACTATCTGATTCAGAAGCCAGTGGTCATTTTTCTAGACTTCGCTGCCTCTCTGTCGGGAAGACATCCCATGTGCCTGAATCTATACGGTGTCGCTATGCTTTGGCCTGACTTCCAAGCGAGTTCAGGGCCGGCATATGAATCGAATCCTTTCTAACAGAAAAGGCCATCATGCAACCAATAAGGCAGGATAGAGGCCTGGTGAAGGAGTATTTACTTTGAGAAGGAAGGACGGGTAAAACCTCACATAGAACCTGACATTTTAACTGACGCTGAAGGACTCGTGGAAAATGGAAAGTTAGAAAGTGAGCAAAGGGATGGGCAGCCCGGGAGGAAGGGACGGCACCAGCACAGGCAGAAAGCTGGGACCTCGCTTTGGCCAAAGTCACTCAGAGAGTTTGGTGACTTCAGCCCAGGGTTTCAGCTCCCAACCCAGCCCTTCCTTTCCAGTTGCCCCCGGGAGACATCTTGGTGTAACAGAAAGAATTTGGGGCCCTTGCTGGGTGGTTCAGTTACGCAGAGTGTTGTCCCAAACACCACGCCTGCGGGTTTGATCCCTGGTCAGGGCACATACAAGAAGCAACCAGTGCGCCCTGCCTGGTTTGGTTCAGTGGATAGAGCGTCGGCCTGTGGACTGAAGGGTCCCAGGTTCCATTCCGATCAAGGGCATGTACCTTGGTTGCGGGCACATCCCCAGTAGGAGGTGTACAGGAGGCAGCTGATCGATGTTTCTCTCTCATCGATGTTTCTAACTCTCTATCCCTCTCCCTTTCGCTCTGTAAAAAAATTAATAAAAAAATATATTTTTAAAAAGAAGCAACCAATGAATGCATAAATAAAAGGGACAGCAAATCTCTCTCCCCCTCTCTAAAATCAATTTTTAATCATAGAATTCAAGCTTTGGAATCACGTGGGCCTGAACTCCAAATCCAAGTCCGCTACTGCCTACTCATATGAAATCAAGCATTGCTCTTACTCTTTCCAACCATATGGGCGGTCCTGGAGATGAGTATGCTGAGCACAATGAGCCAGAGAAAGACAAGTTCCATGTGCTCTCACTTATCTGTGGAATCTGATGAACAACATAAACTGACAAAGGAAACGGAACCAGAGCGTGGAGACATGGAACAGACTTGTCAGCTGTCAGAGGGAAGGGGGGGGGAAGGACTGGATTAAAGAAGCTGACGGGATTAGCCAAAGGACATGTACGCATAGACCATGATCACAGACAACAGTGTGGTGATGGCCAGAGGGAATGGGGGGTGTGGGCTGGACGGAGGTTGGAAAAGGGGGTAAGTGAGGGGCATCTGCAATACTGCCATCAATAAAAAAAAAAAAAAACATCCAATTTAATTATCACCCATTTGGTCCTTCCTCTTACTGACCTTTAGCCTCTCCATCCGTCAAACGGGAGCTGTATATGTAACGGCATCTTAGGATTATTGAGAGGATCGGGGAGATAATGCAAGGAGAGCACTTAGAGGATGTGCATCACAAATACCATTTCCTTTCTTTCCATCTTGATGAAAAGTCCTTTCTCTTGGCCCCCAAATGAGCTACCCAGCCTCCTTACCTGCATGAAACGGGTCTATCAGGATGGGTACAGTTGGGCCCCTCTCTTTCTTAGGGACTCTGGTCCGTGACGGGATGGCCGGAGCATCCACTCAAGGATAGGATTTTCAGGAATGGAGCCAGAGGGTTCAGTAGTCAGAGGACAAGGAGAGTGTGAGCACATGCCCACCTGCAGGGCGCTGTCCTTGGTCCTGAAAGGGAGCCCCCACCAGACCCACCTCATACCATCACCCACAGCATACACTGAACTGGGGGTTGTCTGGGCCCTGCTACCTCGTTGCATCCATCCTGTCCTCACAGCCAGAGAAATTGGTTTAAACCAAAGCTCAAGATCTCTAAGACCTCCCTCTCCTAGTCTCTGTGGAATTGAAGAACAGATGGGGACTTTTTTTTTTCTCCTTCTGAACCCTTTTGGGCAAAGGCACACCTAATTTGGAATCCATCTTTAGGCCATAGCAAGAAGCATGCATTGGCACCCTACTGTGTGCTAGAATGTGCTCTGCATGCTGGGAACCCAGAAATAAATCTGACTCCGTGTCTACTTCAACGGTCTGTGGCAAAGGTGGCTATGGAGACAGAGGAGGAGCAGAGATTGGGGAAGGAGACGAGTCTGGTCCAAGGACTCACAGGAAACGTTCAGGAGAATGTGGTCACCAAAGTGAAGTTTCAGGAAGCCTTCTAAGATGATCCTCGTTTCACACACGGCAATAAACACTTCATAAGTACCACAGGCACGTGCTTAGTCATATGCAAGTTTTTTAAATTTTTATTGATTGATTTGAGAGAAACAGAGAAGGAGAAACATCGATTTGTTGTTCCACTTATTTGTGCTTTCAGTCACTGATTCTTTTTTCTTGTTGTTGCTTGTTAATCCTCACCCAAGGATATTTTTTTCATTGCTTTTTTAGAAAGAGTGGAAAGAAGGGAGGGAAGAGAGAGAGAGAGAGAGAGAGAGATTGATTGCTTCCTGCACTCTACCCAACCTGGCTAGAGATTGAACCTGCAGCCCAGGTGCATGCCCTTGACCAGGAAACTAAGTTGTGACCCGTCTGTACTCGGCCAACACAACGGACGGAGCCAGAATTGTACATTTTTAAAGAGTAAAATATATGATCTGTAGATTATATCTCAATAAAAATATACAGCGTTGACAGCTTGAGATCTCCCCCATGCCCAGGCCAGGTGGTCAGCCTCGGGGCCAGCCTAGGGTTCTGTGGAAAGCCGCCTGGACCTCCTTGTTCCGCAGGCAGTAGATGACAGGGTTGCACATGGGCGTGACCACCGTGTAGACGACAGACAGCACCTTGTTGAGATCCATGGCTTCGATGCGGCTGGGACGGGCATAGATGAAGAGAGTGGCCGAGTAGAAGATCCCCACCACCACCAGGTGGGAGGCGCAGGTGGAGAAGGCTTTGCGGCGGGCGGTGGCGGATGGCATTCGGAGCACCGCCCTACCAATGGCCGCATAGGAGGCGCCGGCCACCAGGAGGGAGCCCCAGAGGATGACGATGGCGGAGATGAAGTCCACCAGCTCGGTCAGGGCCACGTGAGTGCAGGACAGGTTGAGCAGAGGGGAGACATCACAGAAGAAGTGGTTGAGGACGTTGGGGCCGCAGTAGGACAGGCTGGCGATGCAGGAGGTCTTGACCACCGAGACCAGCAGCCCGCCCAGCCAGGAGGCCGTGGCCAAGCCCAGGCAGACCTGGGGCCTCATGAGCAGCGGGTAATGCAGCGGGTGGCAGATGGCCACGTAGCGGTCATAGGCCATGGAGGCCAGGAGGGTGCACTCGGTGCAGATGAGGGTGATGAAGAGGAAGAGTTGGGTCATGCAGGCCGCGAAGGGCACGTGGCAGGGTCCGCCCCGCAGCCCCGCCAGCAGGCTGGGCGTGATCACGGACACGTAGCACATCTCCAGGCAGCTCAGGTGGCCCAGGAAGAAGTACATGGGCTTGTGGAGCTCCCCGTGAGCGCAGACGAGGTAGACGATCAGTGTGTTCTCCAGGAGGGTGGCCAGGTACAGGGTCAGAAAGACGGCAAACAGGACATTCCTTACATCTGGCCGCGTGGACAAACCCAGCAAGACAAACTCCTGTACTCGGGTCAGATTGCCCAGCTCTGGGGGCCTCTCCATCTGAGAAAAAAACACACCCACAAGCCATAGCTTGTGTAGGTCAGTGGTTAGAGCGTCAGCCCTCCATCCAAAGGTTCAAGGGTTCAATTCCTGGTGAAGGGCATGCACCTGGGTTGCAGGTTTCATCCTTAGCCATGGTCTGGGCATGTGCAGGAGGCAACCAATCAATTTGTCTCTCTTCTCTCTTCTCTCTCTCTCTCTCTCTCCCCCTTCCTCCCTCCCTCATCACTCCTTTCCACTCCCTCTTAAAATCTATGGAAAAAATATCCTCCGGTAAGAATTAACCAAAAACACACACACACCATAAAATATGCTGCAAATCTATCTCCCTACACCTGGCCTCACCCCACATCCAGCCATTGTCTCACTGAGTCAATGAAATAACCTAATCTGATTCCTCTTCTCCCATCCTTGCCCTCCACCGTCCTGATCCATGTGACAGCTGGTGGGGTCTTTCAAAATCGTAGAGCATATAGGGTCCGTCTCCTGCTTACACTGGAGAGATTTCCCCATTGTTTTAGAATAAGCATCATGTTCCTCATCTTGGCCTTCAAGCCCCCAACTTTCAGATGTCCCCCTATTGCTCCAGGTTCAGTGCATGTCATGGGTCCCCTTCTCCCATTCACTGAAGCCCCGTGGGCACCCTCTCCCTTTCCCAAATGCTCCAAGGTACTTCAAGCCTTAAAGAATTCCCGCATAGCCCTGGCTGGGTGAGCTGGTGGTTAGAGCATTGTCCAATGTGCCAAAAGATCGTGGGTTCATTTGCCAGTCAGGGCACACACCTCAGTTGCAGGTTTGATTCCTGGTCAATGTGCATACGGCAGGCAACCAACAGGTGTTTCTCTCTCTCTCTCTCTCTCTCTCTCTCTCTCTCTCTCTCTCTCTCTCTCTCTCTCTCTCAACAACCAATAAAACCACAATTCTACACTGAACTTTGGTGATTCTCCCGTGTATCTTGAAGCAGAGAAAAATCCTTATCATGCTCTTCAGGGATTTATCCACTGACATGATATTATTTGTTGACATTTATCACCATCTGTTAGCAAAGAAAGTCAGCTATGGTGATTTTCTAAAAAAAATATTCAGCCCCAGCTGGTTTGGCTCAGTGGATAGAGCGTCGGCCTATGGACTGAAGGGTCCCAGGTTTGACTCCAGCCAAGGGCACATGCCTGGGTTGCAGGCTCAATCTCCAGTAGGGGGTGTGCAGGGGCAGCCGCTCAATAATTCCTTCTCATAATTGTTGTTTCTATCTTTCCCTCTCCCTGCGTCTCTGAAATCAATATATATATATTTCCTGATTTATTCTACAAAGGACTATATCCCCACCCATCCCCCAATTCTTCTTATAAGGATGGAAATAGCATTTATTGCATATATCTATGTCATGTCCAGGGTGGGTCCTTTTAGTAAAATATTGTATTCATTTTCTAGACCCTAAATGTAGGGTATTCCTTAGTATTAAAGACAAACAAACAACAAAACCACCGAAATTCCCAGAGACTACAAGTACGAAGTGAGAACCCTGGGATTTTTCACATCAGTTCCCTCAGCGTCTTGCATGACATTTCATTGCTTACAAATCATGACTTTGGTCTTCCTGAGGGCTGCCTGAACATTCATCTAACAGCAGAAAAGATTAAGTGAAACCATGACCTGAACATCACTTTTAAAAAGTTACTATTGACAGTATTACCGATGTCCCCATTCTCCCACCACCTGCGCCCCTCCACTCCGCCCCCACCGCACCCCAAGCCTTCCCCACACTGTCGTCTGTGTCCATGGGTTATACATACATGCATACAAGTTCTCTGGTTGATCACCTGCCGCCCCCTGACCCCGCCCCCCGCCTTCCCTCTGAGATCTATCAGGCTGTTCTATACTTCTGGGTCTCCGAATCTACACTGAGTCGCCAGATTCTGATGATCTCTGAACGCATAATAATCCAGCCATTCAGTGTATTTGTATCTCAAATGGGTACCAAACGTATTCCAGACTTCTGCTGGAGATCAACCATCTATTATCCCTGAGCTTTCTATCAGCCATTGCAAAGGGGAACACTGATCAGGTGCACGATTTATAGTATCTTTGATATCAAATAAATGAGGTGCTCAGGAGAAGTACACGGAGTGGCCAGACGATTATGCATTCAGAGATCATCATCATCTGGCCACTCGGTGTTATTTTGTCTATCCGTTTATTGTGTTCATCAGATTCTACCTATCAGTGAGATCCTGTGATGTTTGTCTCTCTCTAAATGGCTAATGTCGGTGAGCATGCTCAACTCTGTCCAGGTCAGTCCAGTGGCATTTTGGAGCTGTCCGTGGTGCTGGACGGCCCCTCACCGCAGCCCGAGGGCCCGCCCCACCCAGAGGCCGCTGTCCGCGGTGCTGAACGCGCCTGCAGCCCAGCAGCGCGAGCGCCTGCTGCCTCAGCTCCCCTGGGCTCCCAGGGACAACGCCTCCCCTGCCCTCTTCCCTGGGCGCTTCCCTCCCCTCATCGGACTTTGCTCTTCCGCGACCCACGTCCTCTCTGGTCCAGCTTCTGTTCCTAAGTCCTCTCTCTGGGCCAGACTCAACCGCGCTGTGAGGTCTCACAGCCAGTCAGCTTCGGGGCCAGAGAGGTGGTTATGGCTTCTCTCGAGTCAGAAGCAATCCGTTTCATTCCAAAGGCGACATTGGATTTTTTCAGCCGAGGGTCAGGGCGCACGGCCACTGTTTGGGGTTTTTATTTCATCCCACCGACATTTCTTGAGCATGAACAATGTACTGAGCACTGAGCTAGGCACAGAGGGGCATCAAGATGGACAAGATATGGGGAGGGGGGTTTCTACTAGTATATGATGCTTTCTTATTGAGGACAGTATTATAGATGTATCCCATTTTCTCCCTTTTTGCCCCCACCGCCCCACCCCTGCCCCACCCCACGCCTTCCCCATCCTATTGTCTGTATCCACAGGCTATGCATACATGCATACATGTTCTCTAGCTAATCTCTTCCCGCCCACCCCCTCACTCTGACATCTGTCATTTTGTTCCATGCATCCACCCATACCTCTGGACTTATTTTGTTCCTCCGTTTATTTTGTTCATCAGATTCCACATTACACGTGAGATCCTGTGGTCTTTGTCTTTCTCTGACTGACCTTTTTCACTTATCTGATGCTTTCTTAGTAGCTAAACGTGGACGTGTAACTTCACCTGTCTGACCCTCAATAGCCTTTTCTGAGGGGGAAAAAAGATGGCTGTAACTATCTTCGTGGCAAATTCTGTAATAATCCCCACTGTTTTTCATGCATTATGATCTCTGAACGCACAATCATCTGGCCACTCGGTGTCTATCCTATAGAATAAAAGGCTAATATGCAAACTGTCCCCTCAACCAGGAGGTCGACCAGCAGGCAGGCCGGCCAACCGCCCATGTCCCCTCCCCCTGGCCAGGCTGGCCAGACCCCACCCACGCACGAATTCATGCACCGGGCTATATATGTATATATATATATACTGAGTGGCCAGATTATTATGCATTCAGAGATCATCATAATATGGCCACTCAGTGTATAGCTTCAATTGAATTTATTGGGGTGACACTGGTTAACAGAATTATACAGGCTTCGGCTGCACAGTTCTGCAACACATCATCCGTACATTGTATTGTGTGTTCACCACCCCAAGTCAAGTCTCCATCCATCACCATTTACCCCCAAACCCTCCCCCACCTCCCATTTCCCCAGCAATCACCACACTGTTGTCTGTGTCCATGAGCTCTCTCTCTCTCTCTCTCTTTTTTTTTTTTGCTCAATCCCTCCACACCCCATCCCTTCCTCCAACCGCTGCCAGCCTGCTCTCTAGCTCTGAGTCTGCCTCTGTTTTGTTTATGAGCTCCTTTTGTTCACCAGATTCCACCGGGGAGTGAAACCACATGGAACTTGTCTGTCTCTGACTGGCTTACGTCACGTAGCATGCTGCTCTCCAGGCCCACCCAGGTCCATCACTGAACATGAGTCAGGGAGCCCTGGCCCTGAACACAGGATCTCTCACTGAGCAGCTTTTGGACACGTTACACGTGAGATTTTGAACACGTTACACGTGAGATTTTGGACACGTCACATGCCCTCTTCGCACTTCAGTTTCCTTATGTGAAAACTGGAGATGATTTGATTCCTTATCGTGTCGCCATGTGCCACGTTTCTGCTCCGTGGTAAGCAATAGAAATTAGCTATTGTTATTAAGTAGTATGCCATTCACACCTAGGTATCAGCTTTATGATGCGGACATTATTGCTTTTGTTTTTGTTAATTTTCCCCAGATTATTTTTTCTTTGATATTTTTTTTTTCTTAGAGAGAGTAGAATGGAGGGGAGGGAAGGTGGGAAGGAGGGAGAGGGGAGAGGGAGGGGGAGAGAGAGAGAGAGAGAGAGAGGTGAGATAGACACATCCATTGGTTGCCTCCTGCAGGTGCCCCATCCAGCACCTGAGATTGAACCTGCAACCCAGGTGCGTGCCCCCGAGGGAGAATTGAACCTGAGACCCTTCCGTGTGCAGGCCCACGCTCCAACCACGTAGAGACACCAGTCAGGGCTCTGGTCTGTACATTATTTCATTGAAGCAGGTTGTCACGATCCTGTGAGTGAACTCCTTTTTTTTCTACATTTCATTCAAAAGAGGAATGAAAACTCCAAGAGGTGAAGACACTTGGCTAAGGCTACACCGATAGGGGCAACTCCAGCCGCCACACCGGGCCTATCTGGTTGTGAAACCAGTGGTCATTTTTCTAGACTTTCCTGCCTCTCTGGGGAGACACATCCCACAGGTTTGAATCTGAACAGTGTCGCTATGCTTTGGGCTGACTTCCAAGCGAGTTCAGAGCCGGCATATGAATTGAATCCTTTCTAACAGAGAAGGCCATCATGCAACCAACAAGGCAGGGTAGAGGCCTGGTGAAGGAGTATTTACTTCAGAAGGAAGGACCGGGAAAACCTCACATAGGACCTGACATTTTAGCCCTGGCTGGTGTGGCTCAGTGGATAGAGCGTCCGCCTGCGGACTGAAGGTTCCCGGGTTTGGTTCCGGACAAGGGCACCTGCCTGGGTTGTGGGCTCAATCCTGCCTGTGTAGGAGGCAGCCAACGATTCTCTCTCATCACTGATGTTCCTACATCTCTCTCCCTCTCCCTTCCTCTCTAAAATCAGTAAAATATATTTGCTTGCAGAAGTAAGAGAAACAACAAATATCTCTCTGTGTGTCTCTCTATCTCTATCTCTCTTTCATCAATCAATCAACAAAAAAGAATCAAAAAAATTTAGCCCTCAGAATCATGTGAACCAGGACTCCAAATCCAAATCCTCTACTACCCGTTCCTATGAATTCAAGCATTGCTCTTAGCCTTTGCGACAGCGTGGAGTAACATGGAGATTATTACGCTCAGCGAAATAAGCCAGTCAGGGAAAGACAAACAGCATTTGATCTATCTCACGAATACGTGGAGTCTCATGAACAAAATACACTGACAGGTGAACTAGAACCAGAGGCATGGATACATGGGACGGACTGACAGCCGTCAGAGGGGACGCGGAAGCGGGGGACGGGATGGAACAAGGCGAATGGAACAGCCGAAGAGCATATGTGCAGAACCCGCTGATACAGACAGCAGTGTGGCAATGTCCAGAGGAAGAGGGTGTGGAGGCTGAGGGGAGGTGGGCGCAGCGGGGGCGCGGGGGAGATGAGGGACATCCGGAATACTGTCAACAATAAAATAAAAACATCCCATGTTAAACATCACGCGTTTTGTCCTTCCTCTTACTGACCTGTAGCCTCTCCATCTGTCAAACGGGAGCGGTATATATAACGGTACGGTGAGATTACTGAGAGGGTGGAAGGAGATAAGGCAAGGGGAGCACATAGAGGATGTGTGTCACAAACACCATTTCCTTTCTTTCCATCTTGATGAAAAGTCCTTTCTCTTGGCCCCCAAATGAGCTACCCAGCCTCCTTACCTGAATGTTTGCATGAAACGGGTCTATCAGAAAGGGTACAGTTGGGCCACTTTCTTTCTTAGGGTGTCTGATCCGTGACGGGGTGGCCGGAGCATCCGCTCAACGATAGGATTTTCAGGAATGGAGCCAGAGGGTTCAGTACTCAGAAGACAAGGAGTGTGAGCACATGCCCACCTGCAGGGTGCTGTCTTTGGTCCTGAAATGGAGCGCGTCCCCCCCCCCTGCCTCACACTGTCACCCACAGCATACTCTGAACTGGGGTGTTGTCTGGGCGCTACCACGTTGCGTCCTCCCATCCTCACAGCCAGAGAAATTGGCTTAAACCAAAGCTCAAGATCTCTAAGACCTCCCTCCCTAGTCTCTGTGGAATTTAAGAACAGATGGGGACTTTTTTTTTCCATCTGAGTCCCTATTGGTCAAAGGCACACCTAATTTGGAATCCATCTTCAGGCCATATCAATAAGCATGCATTGGCACCCTACTGTGTGCTAGAATGTGCTCTGCATGCTGGGAACCCAGAAATAAATCTGACTCCGTGTCTACTTCAACGGTCTGTGGCAAAGGTGGCTATGGAGACAGAGGAGGAGCAGAGATTGGGGAAGGAGACGAGTCTGGTCCAGGGACTCACAGGAAACGTTCAGGAGAATGTGGTCACCACGCTGAGGTTTCAGGAAGCCTTCTAAGATGATCCTCGTTTCACACACGGCAATAAACACTCCATAAGTGCCACAGGCACGTGCTCGGTCGTCTGCACAACTTTTTATTAATTAATTATTTATTTATTGGAGATATTAGAGAGAGAAAGAGAAACATCAGTTCGTCTTTCCACTCATTTATACGTTCATTGGTGGATTCTTTTTCGTTGTTGTTGTTGTTTATGTTAATCTTCACCCTAGAATATTTTTCCCTTTGGTTTTTAGAGAGATTGTAAGGGTGGGAGAGAGAGAATCATCCATTGGTTGCCTCCTGCACGCCCCCTACTGGGGATCGGGGCCAAAACCCAGGCATGTGCCCTGATGGAGAATCGAACCGTCACCTCTTGGTTCCTGGATAGACACTTAACTACGAAGCCGCACAGGCCAGGCATTCTTAGCCATTTTTAAATATATTTTATTGATTTTTTACAGAGAGGAAGGGAGAGGGAGAGAGAGTTAGAAACACCGATGAGAGAGAAACATCGATCAGCTGCCTCCTGCACACCTCCTACTGGGGATGTGCCCACCACCAAGGTAACATGCCCTTGACCGGAATCGAACCTGGGGCCCTTCCGTCCGCAGGCTGACGCTCTATCCACTGAGCCACACCGGTCAGGGCGCTCTTAGCCATTTTTAAGTGTACATTAAGCACATTCACATGGTTGTGCAACCATCGCCACCTTCTGCGTACAGCACTATCCATGCTGGAAAACTGGAACTCTGCCCTCGGGAAACCACATTCCCCGTGCGCCCCATCTCCAGGCCCCGGCCCCCACCCTTCTACTTCCTGTCTCTATGAATTTGATGATAGTTTTCTTTCTGTGACTGGCTTATGTCACTTACCATAATGTCCTCACGATTCTTTTTTTTTCCTTTGTCTTTTTTTAAATATATTTTATTGATTTTTTACAGAGAGGAAGGGAGAGAGATAGAGAGTTAGAAACATCGATGAGAGAGAAACATCGATCAGCTGCCTCCTGCATGCCCCCTACTGGGGATGTGCCCGCAACCCAGGTACATGCCCTTGACTGGAATCGAACCTGGGACCTTTCAGTCCGCAGGCCAATGCTCTACCCACTGAGCCACACCGGTTTCGGCTCAAGATTCTTTCATGCTGCAGCATATGTCAGAATTTCCTTCCTTTTTAAGGCTGAATAATATTCCATTGTGTGGATGGAACACATTTATTTATTTATTTACTTATTTTGCCGTTTTACTTTATTTTCATTGTATTTTATTTTTCTAACCCTTTATTGTTGAAAGTATTATAGATATCCCCCTGTTGTTCCCAATTGCTGCCCTCCACCTGATTTCCACCCTGCCCCAGGCCTTCATCATCCTTTTATCTGTGTCCATAGGTAATGTGTACATGCATGTAAGTTCTTTGGTTAATCTCTTCCCACCCCTTTCTCTCTGAGATTCATCTGTCTGTCCCATGTTTCCATGCCTCTGGTTCTATTTTATTCATCAGTTTATTTTGTTCATTAAGATTCCTTGTTCATTTATTTTTATTTTTAGATTTAACTGTTGATAAATATGCATTTATTTCCATTTTATTGTTCATATTTTTATTCCTCCTCCTCTTCCTCCTCCTCCTCCTCCTCCTCCTCCTCCTTCTCCTTCTCCTTCTTCTTCTCGTTCTCCTTCTTCTCCTTCTCCTTCTCCTCCTCCTCCTCCTCCTCCTCCTCCTCCTCCTCCTCCTCCTTCTTCTTCTTCTCCTTCTCCTCCTCCTTCTCCTCCTCCTCCTCCTCCTCCTCCTCCTCCTCCTCCTCCTCCTCCTTCTTCTTCTTCTTCTTCTTCTTCTTCTTCTTCTTCTTCTTCTTCTTCTTCTTCTTCTTCTTCTTCTTCCTCTTCTTCTTCTTCTTCTTCTTCTTCTTCTTCTTCTTTTCTTCTTCCTCTTCCTCTTCCTCTTCCTCTTCCTCTTCCTCCTCTTCCAGAAGACCCTTTAACATTTCATGTAATACTGGTTTGGCGGTGATGAACTCCTTTAGCTTTTTCGTGTCTGTGAAGCTCTTTATCTGCCCTTCAATTCTGAATGATAGCTTTGCTGGGTAGAGTAATCTTGGTTGTAGGTTCCTGCTATGCATCACTTTGAATATTTCTTGCCACTCCCTTTCTGGCCTGCAAAGTTTCTGTTGAGAAGTCAGCTGGCAGTCATATTGATGCTCCCTTCTAGATAACTGCTTTTCTCTTGCTGCTTTTAATATTTTCTCTTTGTCTTTAACCTTTGGTATTTTAATTATGATGTGTCTTGGTGTGGGCCTCTTTGGGTTTATCTTGTTTTGGACTCTCTGTTCTTCCTGACCTTGTATGTCTATTTCTTTCGCCAGATAAGGGAAGTTTTCTGTCATTATTTTTTAAATAGATTTTTTATTTCTTGCTTCCTCTCTTCCCCTTCTGGCACTCCCATGATGCAAATGTTGGTACATTTGAAGTTGTCCCAAAGGCTCCTTACACTATCTTCATATTTTTTTATTCTTTTTTCTTTTTGCTCTTCTAGTTGGGTGTGTTTTTTTCTTCCTTATATTCCAAATTCTTGATTTGATTCTCAGCTTCCTCTACTCTCCTGTTGATCCCCTGTCAATTATTCTTTATTTCAGTTAGTGTACCCTTCATTTCTGACTGGTCCTTTTTTATGTTGCTGTTATTCTCACTAAGTTCCATGAAGTTCTCATTAAGTTCCTTGAGCATCCTTATAACCATTGCTTTGGACTCTGTATCTGGTAGTTTACTTGCTTCCATTTCATTTAGTTCTTTTTCTGGGTATTTCTCCTGTTCTTTCACTTGTGTTTTTTAAATATATTTTTTATTGATTTCAGAGAGGAAGGGAGAGGGACAGAGACATAGAAACATCAATGATGGGAGAGAATCATGGATCGGCTGCCTCCTGCATGCTCCCCACTGGGGATCGAGCCCACAACCCGGGCCTGTGCCCTGACCGGGAACTGTACTGTGACCTCCTGGCTCCCAGGTCCATGCTCAGCCACTGAGCAACCCTGGCTGGACCTGTTCTTTCATTTGTGACACGTTTCTTTGTCTCTGCATGTTGGCTGCTTCCCCTGTGTTTGTTTCTAGGTATTAGGTAGAGATGCTATGTCTCCTGGACTTGGAGGCCTTTTAGAGTAGGTGCCCTGTATGTCTCAGTGGCTCAGCCTCCCCAGTCACCTGAGCTGAGCACTCCAGGTGCACTTCTGTGTGGGCTGTGTGCACTGTCCTGTTGTAGTTGAGCCTTGATGGCTGTGGGTGTCCCTGGGGAGGGATTGACCCCTAAGCCCATCAGGTTTAAGGATCGACTGGGACTACAACTGAAGAGTTGCTGTGCAGGAGACAGCCCTAGGGAGCAGGAGTTGCTTCAGCGAGGCTCCGGTGCTCACCGAGTCTGCCCCTTGCGTGTGTCCACGTG
Organism: Corynorhinus townsendii; assembly: GCA_026230045.1. Taxonomy (NCBI): domain Eukaryota; kingdom Metazoa; phylum Chordata; class Mammalia; order Chiroptera; family Vespertilionidae; genus Corynorhinus; species Corynorhinus townsendii. Next base: position 54,606,837 of record JAPDVU010000011.1, on the reverse strand, counting down.
CAGGCGGTAAGGTTGTAGTTGGGCGTGGTTGAAGGTGACCATCAGGTGCACTGGCTCTGGGGCCTGCCAGGAGGTGCAAAGTCAGCCTCTGCCTGTGCCCTGTCCAGGGGCCACTCAGCCTGAGCTACCAAGCAATCTGCAGATGGCTGCTACTTACGTTGAGCTTGGAGGTGTCCAGGAGAGGCCAAATTGTGAACCAGGGTGGCTTGCTGCTAGCTCCAGGTCATGAGCCACTTGCTGAGAGGTAGGTATGGGGCATGCAGATGCCAGCTGCTGCTTGTCTGAGAGATTTTAGAAAAGTCCAAAGTGTGAAAAAAAAAAGACATTCTTTTAAAAAAAAAAAACCTGTATGTTTTTATTGATATTTAGAGAGAGGAAGGAAGAAGAATAGAGGCGTGCTGTGGAAGGCAGCCAAGTGATGTTTCTCTCCCTCTCTCCTCCCTCTCTTCCACTCTCTCTAAAAATCAATGGGAAAAATATCCTGGAGTGAGGATTTTTTTAAAAAAACATTTGGCACAGCTCAGGTGTGGCTCAGTTAGTTGAGCGTGATCCCAGATGGAAGCAGATGCCTGGGTTGTGGGCTCTATGTTTCTCTCTCTCACTCTCTCCCTCTTCCTTCCTCTCTCTAAAAAGCTCAGTAAAAAACTTGTTTTTTTAAAAAAATGCTTAGCACAGCCCTAACCAGTTTGCCTCAGTGGATAGAGCGTTGGCCTGTGGACTGAAGGGTCCCAGGTTCGATTCCGGTCAAGGGCATGTACCTGGGTTGCGGGCACATCCCCAGTAGGGGGCGTGCAGGAGGCAGCTGATCAATGTTTCTCTCTCATCGATGTTTCCAACTCTCTATCCCTCTCCCTTCCTCTCTGTAAAAAATCAATAAATTATATATATATATTTTTAAGATGCTTAGCGCATAACAAACTCTATATGAGTGTTACCTATTCTATCTGGGTGACCATAAAACATGTAATGTCTTGCCCAGCCAGTGTGGCTCCTTGGTGGAGTGTGGATCCAGGAACCAAGAAGTCACCGGTTGGATTCCCGGTCTGGGCACAGGCCCCGGTTGCTGGCTCGATCCCCAGCAGGGGACTTGCAGGAGGCAGCCCATCGATGGTGTTCTCTCATTGACGTTTCTCTCTCTCTAGCTCCCTTCCTCTCTCTAAACATCAATAAAAACGTATTTTTGAAAGAATGTCTTACATTGTATTGGAGTCCAGAAACCCTGAGTCCATGCCTGGCATTCCTCACTTATTTCTTCCTGACACTGGTTCTATGGGGCCTGTCTTTTGCCCTAAATCAGGAATCGGCAAACCGTGGCCGCTGCTAAAAACGATCTTCACGTTATTATGAAGTGGTCAAGGGGGAAAAAAAATCAAAAGAACATTTTGTGACCTGGGAGCATTACATACAGTTCAAACGTCAGTGTCCAGAGACAAAGGACTTGATATTTTGTTTGTGTGTGTGTGCAGTTTTTTGGGGTGTTCGTTTGTTTGTTTTAAGTATTTTTTTATTGATTTCAGAGAGGAAGGGAGAGAGAGAGAGAAACATCAACGATGAAAGAGAACCATCGATCGGCTGCCTCCTGCACCCCCCGCACTGGGGATCGAGCCCGCAACCTGGGCCTGTGCCCTGACCCGGAATCGAACCGTGACCTCCTGACTCCTAGGTCGATGCTCAACCACGGAGCCCCTGCCCCCTCTGGGTGCACCGTGGAAGCCCCGACCGCCCTTCCTCTCCCTTCTGCTCTCCACTCCCGGCCCCTCCCTCCATGGTCCAAGCCCCGCTGACCGCTGACCGAGGTTGCTGGCTGCGCTTCGGGAGCCTGGAGCCCCACGTCCAGGCTCAGGTGCATTGGTCCATTTTGCTGGGAGGAGCGGATCCCCCCCCGAGGGCTCTGGGTCCCTCACCCTGAGAGCCTGGGTGTCTCCCCCTCCCTCCCGTGGGACCCGCCCCCACTCCCTCCCCATCTCTGCACAGGCTCCTTTGGCCGCCAACATGCCCTCAGGGTCTCAAAATCCATTCAGAACCCCTCTTTCTCTGCCCCCCATCACCCTCTCTGCTTTGGTACCCCATTTCCTTCCATTTCTCTTTATCCCTGGTTTTTGTTGGTGGTGGTTTGGTTTGGTTTTTATCCTCACCCAAGAGGTGAGAGGATATTTTTCCCATTGGTTTTTAGAGAGTGGAAGGGAGGGGGGAGAGAGAGAGAGAGAGAGAGAGAGAAGAGAGGAGAGAAGAAGGAGAGAGAGAGAGGAGAGAGACAGAGAGGAAGAAGAGAGAGAGAGGAGAGAGAGGAAGAGAGAGAGGAAAGAGAAGAGAGAGGAGGGAGAGAGAGAGAGAGAGAGAGAGAGAGAGAGAGAGAAGAGAGAGAGAGAGAGAGAGAAAGGAGAGAGGAGGAGAGAGAGAGGAGAGAGACAGAGAAAGGAGAGAGAGAGGAGAGGGGAGAGAGAGAGAGAGGAGGGAGAGAGAGGGAGGAGAGAGAAGGAAGAGAGAGAGGAGGGAGAGAGAGAGGAGAGAGAAAGGAGAGAGAGAAAGGAGAGAGAGGAGAAAGAAAGGAGAGAGGGGAAGGAGAAAGAGGAGGGAGGGAGAAAGGAGAGAGATGAGAGAGAAAGGAGAGAGAGAGAGAAAGGAGAGAGAGGGAGGAGAGAGAGGAGAAAGAAAGGAGAGAGGGGGGAAGGAGAAAGAGGAGGGAGGGAGAAAGGAGAGAGAGGAGAAAGGAGAGAGAGGGAGGAGAGAGAGAGAGAGAAGAGAGAGAAGAGAGAGAGAGGGGGGGGAGAGATTTGTTGCCTCCCAATCACCCCCAACCTGGGCTGTGGGGTTGAACCTGCTACCCAGGTGCGTTCCCTTGACTGGGAATCGAACCCATGCCGCTCAGGTGTGCGGGCTGATGCTCTAACCACTGAGCAGGCTGCCCAGGGCTCTCCCTGGGTTTCACGCTATGTTCACCCCCACGTCTCCGGCTCTGGGTCCTCCCGCTGTCCTTCCGTCACCCCTCCTCCTCCCTCCCTCCCTCCCTCCCTCCCTGCCTCCGTCTCCTTTTCCCTCTGCCGAACCCTCATGTCCGCTCTCCTCCGCCTTCCTTGCTTTCTGCCTGGTACTGTCCCGATCCTGCCCCTCCTCCCCCCGCCTCCCCTCTTCCCTCTTCACTGCCCAGTGGCCGCCGCCAGTCCACCCTGGGGACAGCGGGGGCTCAGGACTCCTCCCCCACTCCTGCTCTCGGAGCCCAGGGCCTGGAATGGACGGCCGGGGACAGGCAGGGAACGAGTGACAAACTGGTCTGTCCCTTTCCCCTTCAGTCACGGAGGATGCCCGTGGGGGTCTCCTTCTTGCCCACCTCCCTCTCTCTCTCTCTCTCCTCTCTCTCTCTCTCTCTCCTCTCTCACACACACACACACACACACAGAGCCTGTACTGTGCACAGGAGGCAATCCATCAATGTTTCTCTCTCCCTCCCTCCCTTTCTCCCCTCCACTCTCTCTAAAAAGCCGTGGAGCCCGGCCAGCCGGCATGGCTCAGTGGTTGAGCTGTTGACCTATGAACCGGGAAGTCCCAGTCAGGGCACACACCCGGGTTGCGGGCTGCATCCCCATCCCCAGTGTGGGGCGTACAGGAGGCAACCGATCAATGATTCTCTCTCATCATTGATGATTCTATCTCTCTCCATCTCCCTCCCTCTCTGAGTCAATAAAAAGTACATTTTTTCAAAAAAATCAACGGAAAAAGTAGCCTCTGGTGAGGATTCACAGCAACAACAGCAAAGATGGATGGACCCAGAGGGTACTGTGCTGAGTGAATAAGGCAGAAAGAGCAAGGCAAACGCCACGTGATTTCACTCATATGTGGAATCTAAATAACAAAATCTATAATAGAAGCCTAGGTGGCGTCACACCCTTGCACGCTGCCCTCACGTCATCACAAGATGGCTGCCACAAGATGGCTGGCACAGATGGCTGGCACGGGAGGGCAGTTGTGTGTGATCAAGCCAGCAGGGGAGTGCAGTTAGGAGCAACCAGGCTGGCAGGGGAGGGCAGTTGGGGGTGACCAGACTTGCAGGGGAGGGCAATTGGGGAGGACCAGGCCTGCAGGAGAGGGCAGTTAGGAGCAACTGGGCTGGCAGGGGAGGGCAGTTGGGGGTGACCAGACCTTCAGGGAAGGACAGTTGGGGGCGATCAGGCCGGCAGGGGAGCAGTTAGGCGTCAATAAGGCTGGCAGGGGAGCAGTTAGGGGTGAGCATGCTGGCAGGCAGAAGCAGTTAGGGGCAATCAGGCAGGCAGGCAGGTGAGTGGTTAGGAGCCAGCAATCCCAGATTGGAGAGGGTGCAGGCTAGGCTGAGGGAGCCCCCCCCCCCCAATGCATGTATTTCATGCACCGGGCCTCTAGTAGACTAATAAACCAACGAGAAACGAACTCATAGACACAGAGAACAGACTGATGGCTGCCTGAGGGGAGGGGTCGGTGGACCGGGTGAGAAAGGTGAAGGGACGAAGACCTGGCTGGTGAGGCTCCAGTGGTTGGGCATCATCCCGTGCACCAGGAGGTTGCCGGTTGGATTCCCGGTCTGGGCACATGCCTGCGTTTCAATCCCCAGTGTGGGGCGTGCAGAGGCAGCCGACCCATGATTCTCTCTCATCACTGATGTTTCTCTCTCTCTCCCCCTCTCCCTTCCTCTCTGAAATCAAACTATACTAATAAAAGGATAATATGCAAATTGGTCAGGACACCCTCACAGTAACAACCGAACAGCAGGCTGTGTGGGGCGACCAGGCTGGCAGAGGGGGGCAGTGAGGGGCAACCAGGCAGGTGGGGGGGGGGCAGTTAGGGGCAATCAGGCCAGCAGGCAGAGGCAGTTAGGGGTGATCAGGCTGGCAGGGGGGGCAGTTAGCAGTGATCAGGCAGGCAGGCAGGTGAGCAGTTAGGATCCAGTGGTCCCGGATTGTGAGAGGGATGTCTGGCTGCCATTTTAGGCCCAATCCTGGGTTTGGGGCCTAAACGGGTAGTCGGACATCCCCCGAGGGGTCCCAGATTGGAGAGGGTGCAGGCTGGGCTGAGGGGGATCCCCCCTCCCCCGGTGCATGAATTTTGTGCATGGGGCCTCTAGTAGAAATACATTTCTAAAAATAAATTTTAAAATAATCATCTTTTTTTAAAAAAGGTCATCTGTTACTCACTTTCCCAAGAGGTGGGCAACCTGGGGCAGCAACAGGGTGGGTCAGCAGGCAGAGCTGGGGGCTGGGGGGCAATGTGGACAGGAGCCTTTATCGTGGTTTCTGGGGGGGGAGTAAGGGATGAGGCAGAGCAGGAGGCATAGGGTCGGCTGGTTTGAGCCCTTTCATGGGCTCTGGGGCGCGGGAGCTGTCGCTAGGTGACTGGTGCCTGGGGGAGGGGAAGTGAGAGGAGGGGGACAGGGGCTCTGGCTTTCAGAGCGCCACAGAGGAGGTGGTGGGGTTTGCAGACAAAACCTCTCAGGAGAGTAGCTTCCTATGGAAAAATCCTATAGAATAAAACCCTAATATGCAAATCGACCAAGCAGCGGAACGACCAGTCGCTATGACGCGCACTGACCACCAGGGGGCAGGTGCTCGACGCAGGAGCTGCCCCCTGGTGGTCAGTGCGTTCCCACAGGGGGAGCGCCGCTCAGCCGGAAGCTGGGCTCACGCTGGCAAGCACAGCGGCGGTGGCGGGAGCCTCTCTCGCCTCCAAGGCAGCGCTGAGGAGCAGCGAGCCCGGCTTCCGGCTGAGCGGTGCAGGCACGCCTGAGGGACCCCCTCCTCCCCCAGTGCACGAATGTCGAGCACCGGGCCTCTGGTAAAAAAAATAAAAATAGCGGCTAGGCTGCCCTGGCCGGTGGCTCCGTTCAAGCGTGTCAAACGCACAGGCTCACACGGGCCGAATAAACAAGGTGGAAGTGGGTGTGGCCGCAGAGAAACAAAAGCTTCCATTTCCATAGACACGTAGGTTTATGTCAACAGAGACGAGCTGAATGCAAAGGGCTGAGATAAATGAGTCATCGTCAACATACAGTAATAGAACATTTTTTTAAATGAATATTTTTTCTTGAATATGAACTTACCAGACACGGAATAACTGCACAAATGAATAAGCATCACGCAAATAAACCTACTTTTCTCATTCTCCGAAAGCAAAATATTTTCTGTCGCGCACACCCAACAAGTCGGTCCAAGACTAACGATGCGGCCATCGGCTGCTAGAACATTCGCCGCTGGTGTCAGTGGCGAGAAATGGCGCGCCGGTGTGCACGGCGCGTAAGGGAGATGAATGCCACACGATGATAGTCATCCGTCATTAGCGACCCTTGTAGTTCGTTATTAATAACTAGTGGCCCGGTGCACGAAATTCATGCACGGGGGGAGGGGTGTCCCTCAGCCCGGCCTGCACCCTCTTGCAATCCGGGACTGCTGGCTCCTAACGGCTCACCTGCCTGCCTACCTGATCACCCCTAACCACTCTGCCTGCCGGCCTGCCTGCCCCCAGCTGCCCCCCCGCCCCCGCCAGCCTGATCGCACCCCCGGCCAGCCTGCTCACCCCCCGCCAGCCTGCTCACCCCCAACATTCCCCCTACCCGGCCTGCCTGCCCCCAACTGCCCCCCCCCCACCAGCCTGATCGCCCCCAACTGCCCCCCCCGCCAGCCTGCTCACCCCCAACATCCCCCCTACCCGGCCTGCCTGCCCCCAACTGGCCCCCCCCCCCGCCAGCCTGATTGCCCCCAACTGCTTCCCCCCCGCCGACCTGATCACCCCCAACTGCTCTCCCCTCCTGGCCTGATCGCCCCTAACCGCCTCTGCTTCAGCCCCACCACCATGGCTTTGTCCGGAAGGACGTCCAGAAGGTCTCCCAAAGGTCTCCCGGTCTAATGAGCACGTTACCCTTTTATTAGTATAGATTATGTGTATAACAGGATATTGTAAAAATTAAGTTACGAAATTTTTATTAAAACGTTTCTTACGCACTGTTCTATAGGCTTGGCTACAAAAATATCCGTTGTGGGCCGCACGCGGCCTGGGGCCCGTGAGTTTGCCATGCTTGGCTCATGGCTGGAGTGTCCTCCTGAACCCCAACAGGTTGTGGGCACATACCTAGGTTGTGGGTTCAGTCCTGCCGGTTGATGTTTCTCTCTCTCTCTCTCTCAAATCCAGTAGAAAACATTTCCTCCAGTGAGGATTAAAAAAATAAGAATAACTTCGAGGATCGGGTCCTTGGAGATACCCTCCTCCCCTCCCCTCCGTGAGAGGGGAGACACAGGGAAGCAAAAGAGTTTGTCCAGCCCGGCGGGCGTGGCTCCGTGGTTGAGCGTTGACCTATGAAGCCGGAGGTCAGGGTTCGATTCCCGGTCAGGGCACAGGCCTGGGTTGTGGGCTCCATCCCCAGTGTGGGGCGTGCAGGAGGCAGCGGATCCGTGATTCTCTCTCAGCATGGATGTTTCTCTCTCTCTCCTTCTCCCTTCCTCTCTGAATCAATATATCTATATTTTTTTATTTTTTTAAGAGTTTGTCCAAGACGCTCAGCTGGGAGGTGGACTTGACCCGGGTCCCCTGATGCACAAGGCGCTTCTAACCCCCAGGCGGCCCTGCTGTGGCATCGTCACCGGGTCAGACCGGCCCTGCGCGGGTTACAGAGAACCGGACCGGGGAACCCAGACGCCAGGGACGCTTCTCCGTCGTCATGGCAACCGCGAACGCCGTCTTCGCACCCCGGGACCCGGGCGCTAGGGAGGGGTGGGGGCGGGGGCAGGACGCGGTGCGCTTCGGTTTTCAGACTCCCGAAACCGCGGCGGCAGGAAAGCCGTGTCCCGCTCAGGTGTCTTCCTTGTGCTTCCGGAGCCCGTTTGCAAAAATTGGGGGGGCGGTGGAGGGGTGGGGGGTCTACACCCGCATTTCCTGGGCCCAAGGGACTGGGGGGCCCCAACCGGCTCACAAGGGGACCTCCTTGCCTCCCCTCCCCACACACACCCACCCCCGGATCCCAGAGGCTCCCGCGGCAATCTTCCTTTTCGCTGTATTTTCAGAGGAAAAGGCGCGGCTGGAGCGGGTTTCCTTCACTCCCCGGCGCCACCGCGCCCTCTGCTGGTGGCGCGCTCCCCTGGGCCACGTCGCCCTCCTCTTCGCAGCGTCCTTGGTGGCGACTGGAGATGCACAGGGCGTGTATCTTGGTTCTGGGCGCCTACTTCCTTCTCATTCATTTATTTTTAACATACATCTGTATTGGTTTCAGAGAGGGAGGGAGGGGGAGAGAGAGAGAGAGAGAGAGAGAGAGAGAGAGAGAGAGAGAAACACCAGTGAGAGAGAACCATGGACGGGCTGCCTCCTGCGCGCCCCCTCCTGGGGATCCAGTCTGAAACCTGGGGATGTGCCCTGACCCCCTGACCTCCTGGTTCATAGGTCAACGCTCAACCACTGAGCCACACGGGCCGGGCGAGATACGTATATATTTATTAACCCTCACCCGAGGATATGTGTGTGTGTTTTTAATATATTTTATTGATTTTTTACAGAGAGGAAGGGAGAGGGAGAGAGAGTTAGGAACATCGATGAGAGAGAAACATGGATCAGCTGCCTCCTGCACACTCTCTACTGGGGATGTGCCCGCAACCCAGGTCCATGCCCTTGACCGGAATCGAACCCGGGACCCTTCAGTCCGCAGGCCGACGCTCTATCCACTGAGCCAAACCGGTTTCGGCAAGGATATATTTTTATTGATAAGAGAGAGATGGAGAGAGAGAGAGAGAGAGAGGGAGAGAGAAACATTGATCAGTTGCCTCCCCTACTTGCCCCAACCGGGGATGGAACCCACCCCGACCTACGTATGTGCCCGGACTGGGAACGGAGCCTGCAACCTTTTGGTGTACAGGATGACCAGGGTGAGATTTTTTTTCTTTTTTAAACATAAAACTAAACTAGAAAATAAAACGACAAGCTTTATTCTCGCGCTCACAGGTCTGGGAGTCTGCGGGGAGGCCCTGCTCTCCGAGTCCCAGACTTGAAGGGACACCGGGCACCTCCTCACCAGGCCAAGGCCAGAAGCTTCCAGAAGGATGAAGGGCAGCACGCAATGCCCTGGAGGGCTACGTATTACATAAAAGTCGGCCCGTGGAGAAGGCATGAGCCAGGGCTCAATGGGCGGCCTAGAGGGTACATAAAATAATGCCTCCCAATCCATCGCCCGTGGGTGCCGGTGAAAGCCATTCTCCCTCCCATGCTGTGTTCACACGTGCCTCGCTTTCCCGGTGCCCTAAAAATGCTCCGTGCCCGCTTTCCCGGCGGAGGAGGAATGAATGTATGAAGGCGAACAGAATTCCTACGGGGGAAGCACTTTCAGATGGCGGCTGGCCGGCGGTACACCCCGCGTACGGGTCCCAACCTTGTGCACGCACCTCTGTCATCGTCTTCGCCCTGGACCAGCATCACCTCCAGGTCTGAGACCAGTCACTTCCGAGGCTGAAGGATGAACTGTGGGTGGCAAACACCAGCCCCCACCCTTTTGTGCTGTGTGGCTTGGGGTAAGGGAGGTAGCCTCTCTGATCCTCGGACTCATTTTTTTTTTTTCCTAAGCCTCTGGACTCTGAAACCTCCTGAGATAGAAGAGTCCACCCTGGCCCGTGTGGCTCAAGGGTTAAGCGTCGACCTATGAACCAGGAGGTCACGGTTTGATTCCCGGTCAAGGGCACATGCCCAGGTTGTGGGCTCGATCCCCAGTGGGGCCGTGCAGGAGGCAGCCAGTTAACAATTCTCTCTCATCATTGATGTTTCTATAGCTCTCTCCCTCTCTGAAATATATTTTATTGATTTCCTCTGTGAAATCAATAAAATACATATTTTAAAAATTAATAAACAGCCTTAGCCGGCTTGGCTCAGTGGATAGAGAATTAGCCTGTGGACTGAAGGGTCCCAGGTTCGATTCCGGCCAAGGGCCCATGCCTGGGTTGCGGGTTCGATCCCCAGTAGGGGGTGTGCAGGAGGCAACCAATCAATGATTCTCTCTCATCATTGATGTTTCTCTCTCTCTCTCCTGCTCTCTTCCTCTATGAAATCAATAAAGAAATATTTAAATAATAATAATTAATAAAAAATAAAATACGTTAAAAAAATAAGAACCCAGCCCCCATAGGACTGGTCCTGTCCACCACCGTTTCCAGGCCGTGATGGGCGGAGCTTTAAACTGACAAGTCTAAGCCCCACCCTCAGTCGCCCGCCCCTCCTAGGCTGCCTTGTGCAGTTGCAAGGCCTTCTGGGAGTTGCAGTTTCGTTTACCCAGGTGCTGCGGCCCCCTAGTCGCAGAGAAGACTGGCGCGCGACGCCTTCTGGGTGTTGTAGTTTTTGGAGCTGTGCGCGGGCTGTACACTCCCGGTGCGCAGGCGCATTCCGCGCCAGCCTGGTCCTGGGGGCCCCCTCCGCGACCACCTCCTCTTGAACTGTGCGGCTTGCACGTCCGCGCCACCGCGGGACGAGGGGCCACTGGAGGTCCGCACGGGCCAGGCAGGGCCGGAGATCGAGGAGAACCTGACCCGAACCCCCCAGGCTCGGCGCAGCCGCCCTAGGCCTTCGGAGCTAGTCCCGGGTGCGAGGGCGCGGGGCGTGTGATGTGCGCACGCGCGAGTGGATGTGCGCGTTCCCGTGCCTGTGTGTATGTGTCTTCACGTCCGTGACTCCTGCGGCGTGTGCATGTGTCCCCGTGTGTTTGCACCTGCGTGACTCTGTGCAGGTGTGTGCCTTGTCCACGTCACGCAGCCTCAGCGTGTGAGCCTGTGCCCACGTGTCACTGCGTTTGCACACGCCTGACCCCCGTGGCGTGTGCATCAACGAGCGCGTGTCCATGTAGGTGGGGACCTCTGTCCCTGTGTGACTTTGGGCACACGTGCAGCTGTCCTCCCGGGCGAGAGGGGCGTGGTTCCGCGGGTGTGCGGTGTGCAGCTGTGCCCGCCAGCCTGGAGCGGGCCCCCTGGGTGTGCCTGTGCCTTCTGAGCGTGAGTCTGCGTGAGGAGGCCGGGGGGCGTCACCGCGCGCGCGCCTGTGTGTGTGTGTAGCTGCGTGTGCCTGTGCAAGGGTACCACAGCATAGGGAGGCCCGTGTAAGGGTGTGCCAAGGCTGAGTTGGTGCCGTCACTGCCCCCCAAGGTGTGATTTTGTGCAACTTCGTGTGTGTCTGTGGGATGGGATGTGTGCCTGCCTCTGAGCTTGTCTGTGTCCCTTTCATTGCCTGTTTGTGACCTGACCCAAACTCAGCAGTACAGAGGTGGAGACGCAGTGTTGGGCCCTTCCCAGCGCAGGACAAATGGCAAACCTCTTAGATTTTTAATTTTGGTTTTTCTTGTCCAGGTCTGGTACTGAGAAGTGAAATGAAGGCAGCAGCGGGAGCAGGGATGGACGGACTCCTGGCCACGGCCGCCTCTCGCCGCCCTGAGCTGGGAGAAGGCTGGCTACACGAGGGTCACGTGAAGGAGCGGAGGGAAGACCAGGAGGGCGGTTTGAAGCCAGAGGCCCGTGAAGAAGACCCCGCCCGGGACAGTGCGGATGGCCGTGATGGGGACCCAGGACCCGTTCCGAGCCCGCCTGTCACCCAAGCCACCTGCCGGCCCCGCAGGCACGCGGCACAGGGAAAGCGAAAGAGCCCAAAGGATGCAGAGGCAGCGGGGCCCGGGAAGCCTTGGAAGTGCGAGGACTGCGGCAAGGCCTTCCGCTACTGCTCGGCGCTCACCCTGCACCGCCGGACACACACCGGGGAGAAGCCGTTCGCGTGCCCGGAGTGCGGCAGGGCCTTCCGCCAGCGCGTGCACCTGACCCTGCACCTGCGCGTGCACACGGGCGAGCGGCCGCACACCTGCGCCCAGTGCGGCAGGGCCTTCAGCCAGGGCTCCTACCTGGCGGCGCACAGGCGCACCCACACGGGCGAGCGGCCGCACGCCTGTCCCGACTGCGACAAGACCTTCACGCGGCCCGCGCGCCTGGCCCAGCACCGGCGCGTGCACACGGGCGAGCGGCCCTTTGCCTGCGGCCAGTGCGCCAAGGCCTTCTGCGGCCGCGCGGCTCTGCGGGAGCACCAGCGCGTGCACAGCGACCGGAAGCCGTTCGCCTGCGCGCAGTGCCCCAAGGCCTTCCGCTTCCCCTCGGCGCTGCGGCGCCACAGGCGCACGCACACGGCCGAGCGGCCCTTCGCCTGCGGCCAGTGTGCCAGGACCTTCGCGCAGCGGGCCCACCTGGCCCAGCACCGGCGCGTGCACACGGGCGAGAAGCCCTACACGTGCGCCGAGTGCGGCCGCGCCTTCAGCCAGAGCGCGTCCCTGGCCGAGCACCTGCGCCTCCACACCGGGGAGAGGCCCTTCGCCTGCGCGCAGTGCGGCAAGACCTTCACGCAGGGGTCGCACCTGAGCCAGCACCGGCGCGTGCACACGGGCGAGCGCCCCTTCGCCTGCGGGGACTGCGGCCGCGCCTTCAGCAACCGCTCGCACCTGGCGCAGCACCGCCTGCTGCACACGGGCGCCCGGCCCTACAAGTGCCCCAAGTGCGGGGCGTCCTTCGGCCACGTGTCCTCCCTCCTGGAGCACCAGAAAGTCCACACGGGCGAGAAGCCCTTCCGGTGCGGGGACTGCGGCAAGGCCTTCAGCCAGGGCTCGGCGCTCTCGCTGCACCGGCGTACGCACACCGGGGAGCGGCCCTACGCGTGCCCCGCGTGCGGCAAGGCCTTCCGAAACCGCGGCTACCTGATCCAGCACCACCTCGTGCACACGGGCGAGCGGCCCTACGAGTGTGGCGGCTGCGGCAAGGCCTTCAGCTTCTGCTCCGCCCTCACCCGCCACCAGAGGACGCACAGCGACCGGAAGCTCCACCAGCGCAGCCTGCGCGGGGACCCCACAGCGCAGCCGCCACCCCCAACTGGACCCCGGCGCTCGCCCAGGGGGAAGAAGCCCGTTGGCCCTAGTGACCCCGCAGGAAACTCCGGGGACCAGCAGCATAAGAGCTGAGGGTAACGGGCCTCTGAGCGTGCGCGCCTCCTCGCCAACCTCATGGCCCGCGTGGGGAGATACCCGGTCTTCCCCCTGCTGCCTGAGAGGGAACCGAGGCTCAGAGAAGCTCGTGACTTGCCCAAGGCCACACACGGAGGACATCACGGGGCTGGGGCCGCACCCTGCATCTGCCAGACTCCCTGACACCCTTCTGGTTCAGAATTATAAATGTGAGCCACCAACGCAGACCCGAAGAAGTATCTGTGGGTTTGGGGCTGGCCTTGTAATTGTTGATTTCATGATTTGTTCGATAAATTAATAAAAGGTTTAGTCCCATTGGTGAGGGCCTGGGAGGAGAGTGCCTTTTTTTTCTTTCTTTTTCCCCCCTAGTATCTCCTGGACCGGTTTCAGCACACAATAGGTCCTCAAGAAGTGCTGGGTTATGCCCTAACTGGTTTGGCTCAGTGGATAGAGCGTTGGCCTGCAGACTCAAGGGTCCCAGGTTTGATTCTGGTCAAGGGCATGTACTTTGGTTGTGGGCACATCCCCAGTAGGGGTTGTGCAGGAGGCAGCTGATTGATGTTTCTCTCTCATCAATGTTTCTAACTCGCTATCCCTCTCCCTTCCTCTCTGTAAAAATCAATAAAATATATTTTTAAAAAAAGAAAAGAAGTGCTGGGTTACTGAATGAGTAATTGTACATCCCACCACCAGCCCTGGGTTTTTCGGGGTTGGGAACAACACAGCTGGTTCTTCCCTATGCCCCAGACAGCGCCCATCACAGACCACCGCACATAGTAGGTCCTCAGGAGGTTTAATAGGCCAAGTAAATGAGTAAATAGCAGGTGAGCATCCTTAGCATCAGCCCTTGATGCCCTCAGTCAAAGACCACACATTCTAGTTCTTTCTGCTGACTCAAACATTGCCAAGCCCAGGCCTCAGCACGTAGTAGGTCCTCAAGAAGTGCCTGGTGACCAAATGACTAGTTATACGTCCCAGCATCAGTCCTGGCATCATTTAGGGTTGGGGTCAACCCAGCTGGTTCCTCCCTGTGCCACAGACATGGCTCAGCTCTGGTCTCAGCACATAGTAGGTGCTCAGAAGGTATACATTAATAGGTGGGGTATGTGAATAATAGGTGACTATTCCTCAATGGCAGCCCTCACATCCCCTCAAGGTCATGGACCACACAGTTTGGCTCCTCCCTCTGATCCAGACTTCACCCAGTTTGGGCCTCAGCACATAGTAGGTGCTCAGGAAATGCCGGGTCAGCCAGGGTGTGGGCGGGGCTGTGGGTCAGCCGGGGCTGTGGGCGGAGCCAGCGTCGTTCCTGAGCCTCTGCCACTCAAGGAGAGCCAGCCTAGTCATAGTGCGCAGGCGCGGGGCTGTGTCTGCAGGGCAGGGCTCCCACGCAGAATTCTGCGGCGCCCGGAAACAGAGCTGCTCCCGTGGACACTGCCTCCCCTGGTGGCTCCTTGCCCGGCTGTGACCCTGGTCCCGGCAGCAGGGGCGGGGTGTGTGAGGGGGGGGGGGTCTGCCCGTCCCCCTGCTGTGAGGAGGCTGCGCCCCCTGGTGGAGGAGTCAGCACAAATCCTTGTTTTGGAGCCTTGGACACGTAGGCGTTTCAGGGAAGCCAAGAGGAGCAGGTGGCGGCGTTCGGGGAGCCCCGCAGCTCAGGGGAGCCCCGCTTTCTGGTGGCGGCGTGCACAGCCCGAACCCCAGCGACCCAGCAACTGCCCCACAGCGGCTTGGCCCGTCCCTGGAGTGGGCGGCTTCATGAAAATGACAGCCGGGGCCCCCTGGCAGCCAGAGAGGCATCCCCAGTCCCCCGCCCCGCCCCCATGATTTTATTTTGTGTTTGTTTTTTTAAAATATATTTTATTGATGTCAGAGAGGAAGGGAGAGAGAGAAACATCCATGATGAGAGGATCATGGATCGGCTGCCTCCTGGACGCCCCACACTGGGGATGGAGCCTGCAACCTGGGCCTGTGCCCGGACAGGGAATCGAACCCTGACCTCCTAGGTCGAGGCTCAACCGCTGAGCCATGCGGCGGGGCTGAGCTTCTCCATTTGCAACCAATGCAATCTCGAGGAATGTGCCAGGCAGGACCTATATGGCCTTTAACAAGGGCCAGCTGGGCCGTGTTGAATGCAATCAGCAGGAGAGGAAGAGGAGGGAGGATCCGATACTGCCCCCAAATCCCATGAGGGCTTGGGAAGTCAGTTAAAACGAGTCCAGCTGGGCCCTGGCCGGTGTTGCACAGTGGATAGTGCATCTGCCTGCAGACTGAAGGGTCCCAAGTTCGAGTCCAGTCAAGGGCACATGCCTGGGTTGTGGGCTTGATCCCCAGTAGGTGGTGTGCAGGAGGCAACCAATCAATGAGTCTCTCACTCTCATCATTGATGTTTCTCTCCTGCTCTCTGAAATCTATATATTTTTTATTTTATTTTTTAATGAGTTTGGCTGGTGTTGCTCAGCGGTTGAGCGTCCACCCAGGAACCAAGAGGTCCCCAGTTCAGTTCACCTTCAGGGCACATGCCCAGGTTGCAGGCTCAGTCCCCAGTAGGGGGTGTGTAGGAGGCGGCTGATCCATGATGGTCTTCTCTCTCTCTCCTCTCATCTCTCTCTAAAAATCAATAACACAGGTTTTTTAAAAATGATACAGAGACTCTATGCATGCACACACACACACACACACACACACACACACACAGGAATTTTAAAAATCAGGGTGATAGTCCTGTCCGGTGTGGCGTCCCAGGCTTGATCCCTGGTGGGAGCCAGGGAAGGGTGCAAGCAGGAGGCAGCGGATGGATGTCTCTCTTTCTCCCTCTCCCTCTCTCTCTCAAAAAAAATCAATTAAAAATCTGTTTTTTAAGCAAAAGCAAAGTTTCATTCTAGGAAAGCTACCTGCTGCAGGGAGGGAACCCAAAGGGGTTGCCCCCATGAAAACATCTTTAAAAAACAAAATCAGGACTGTCACGAGACAAGACGGAATTCAAGGCCCGGGACTGAACGGGTTGAAGACGATCTTTTTCTCTTCGACAAAGATTCGGAGTCGCGTTTTTCACTACCGTTTATTGAGCTCCTCCTAAATGCCGGGCACGCGCGCGACCCCGCGTTCTTTATGTATTTGGCAAAGACGTCACAGTGCTGCACGTGGGCATCGAAGCACACAGCTGACAAACACACAGACGGCGGCTAGGAAGACTACACTGGCACACAGGACTGCACGAACCGATTGCCGCGGGATCGCCTGGGGGTCAGGCCGCCATTACACAGCGCCGGGCTCCGAACCACGGGACCGGTGAGACTGAGCTGACTAACAGGGTTTCCAGTTCCACGGACAGAAGCTACATCATGCTCTTCCCGGCCCGTGGATGGCGTCCAAGCCATCGGACTCGTCCTGCGCCGCGGTGAAAGCTTTTTGGAAAGGTGTGGGAAAGGACAGCGGTCACAGGCCCTATCCCCTCTCCACCAGGCAGGACGTCACGGACACAACACGGGTTGTACCAGACAAATAAACCCCATCACCGAGTTTGGAAGCAGGACAACCTACGGAACAGAACACGAGTGATCGGACTTCACGACTCGGCCACGGCTAGGATCAGAAGCACGTCGGTGCGGTTACGTCTACTACTAGAGCAAGTGACTTTGTAAAAAGAAACTATAAATGAATGGAGTGCTCAAAAACGGGGGCCAGGAGCCGTCCCTGGCTGGGCAGCTCAGTTGGTTGGAGCTTTGTCTGGATACACCAAGGTTGGGGGTTCGATTCCCTGTCAGGGCACACACCAGGGTCAACCGACGAATGCATGAGTAAGTGGAACAATACATCCATGTTTCTCTCTCTCTCTCTCTCTCCCCCCCCCCCTCTCTCTCTCCCTCCATCTCTCTCTCAAAAGATCATCCGGGCGCTTCCTTCACCAGACGCAGGGCGTGCCTTCCCAGCGGGCTCAGATGTAGAACACCGCGGGCATCCCGGTTAAAACCAGGAACAGGAAGAGCCCGCACACGATCAGGAGTAAGGTCGTTTGCTGGGGGGGTCTCGGCCACTCCACGGTGCCCTGAAACAGAAGGGGGAGAAACGGATAAACGTGGAAAGGGAGGGGCCGCCGTGGTTACCTGCGGGGAACCCGGGCCACGGGACCGACCGGCATGTGGACGGAAGAGCTGTTGGAATTCAGGGACAAGTGGAAGATAAAGGACGCAGCATCCCTACACCCCGGAAGAGCAAATATCAGCATGTGGGAGGAAAATTCCCAAGTGATAAAGTCTCACCATTTTAATACCATCTAGGCCCTCCTGACCCCCAAATGCCTGTGTGTGTGTGTGTGTGTGTGTGTGTGTGTGTGTGTGTGTATTTCTCGGCCCAGCCCCGCTCCCAAATCCCCGGCGTATACATCTCACTGTCTACTTGCCACCTCCACTTGAATATCTAACGGGCATCTTCAATGGATGCATCCCAGCCCTGGACGGTGTTGCTTAGTGGTTAGAGCACCGGCCCACCTCCTGGAGGACTGAGGGCTCGATTCCTGGTCAAGGGCACGTATCTGGGTTGCAGGTTCAATCCCTGGCCCCAGGAGTGCATGTAGGAGGCAACCAATCGATGTGTCTCTCTCACATCGATGTTTCTCTCTCTGTCTCCCCCTCCCTCCCACTTCCTCTAAAAAAATCAATGGAAAAATATCCTCGGGTAAGAATAGTTGAATGGTTGGTGGAAGTCCAATGGGTAAATGGGAGGGTGAGTTGATGGGAAGGTCAATGGATGGAGAAGTGGATAAACAGATAAGGTGGGTGGGTGGGTGGGTGGGTGGGTGGGTGGGTGGGTGGATGGATGGATGGATGGATGAATGGATGAATGGATGGATAAATGGATGAATGGATGAATGGATGGACGGATGAACAGAAGAACAGACAAATTAATAGATGGATAGATGAATAAATGGATGGATGGATAGGTGGATGGATGGATGAATAAATGGGTGGATGATGGATGGATAATGGAAGGATAGCTGGATGGATGGATGGAGGATGGATAGATGGATGGATGATGGACAGATGGGATGGATGGATGGGCGGATAGGTAGATAGATGATGGATGGATGGAATGGATGGATGGATGGATAGCTGGATAAGTAAATGGATGGATGGAGAGCTGGATGGATGGATGGAGGATGGATAGATGGATGGATGATGGACAGATGGGATGGATGGATGGGTGGATGGGTAGATAGATGATGGATGGATGGAATGGATGGATGGATGGATAGCTGGATAAGTAAATGGATGGATGGAGGATGGACAGGTGGATGGAGAATGGATAGATGGATGGAGGATGGACAGGTGGATGGAGGATGGACAGGTGGATGGCTGGAATGGGTATGTAACGAGTAGACAAATGAAAGCCAAGGTGGCTGAGTGAGGGGACAGATGAGTGAGTGG